>NIVC01002782.1:27500-77500 GCA_002269645.1 Macrostomum lignano
GATAGATAGATAGATAGATAGATGGATAGATGGATGATTCATCTGCTTACAGCATTAAAAATCGGCAATGTGGTTAAAAGGGGATTAAACCGATCGGGGAGCGCCAGTGGGCAAACAAGTGACTAAAAGACGGGTGTCGCGGGCCCTGAGAGACCGGGGCAGAGGATACCGGACCAAACGCCAAAGTCCATCCCCCCAGGAGAAGTGGCAAGTGTCAATAAGAATTAGATTTTGCCAACTGCTACCCCGGCCAGCAAATTTGTGGAGTCGCTCGCGGCTACTCGCGGCCTGGCGCAATAAACCGGCCCAGCCATCCTATCGGAAAGCAGAGATCTTGGCCGCGCGGCCAATTCCTTCTTTAACCGGATTACGAATGGAAGGAACTGCTGGCCAGCATAGACTGGACTTGGCTCTGCAAGACTCTCCATTGCCCGGCCACTTGTGGCCGGGGCTGCTCACACAGACTCCTAGTTTGTCCGATCCGATAATCAGAAATTCTCGGACAGTTGGCCGGCAAGGAAGTGTCAATAAATAGCCTGGTTGCGGGCAAAAGGTGCTCAGCTGAATGACTTCATTTTCGGATGCTGCGGATCTTCTTCAGTGAACTAGAGTGACAGTGAATGAGAGTGACAGTGAATGAGAGTGAGAGTGAATGAGAGTGAGAGTGAACGAGAGTGACAGTGAATGAGAGTGACAGTGAATGAGAGTGAGAGTGAATGAGAGTGAGAGTGAATGAGAGTGAGAGTGAATGAGACTGACAGTGAATGAGAGTGACAGTGAATGAGACTGACAGTGAATGAGAGTGACAGTGAATGAGAGTGAGAGTGAATGAGAGTGACAGTGAATGAGAGTGACAGTGAATGAGAGTGAGAGTGAATGAGAGTGAGAGTGAATGAGAGTGACAGTGAATGAGAGTGACAGTGAATGAGAGTGAGAGTGAATGAGAGTGAGAGTGAATGAGAGTGAGAGTGAATGAGACTGACAGTGAATGGGAGTGACAGTGAATGAGACTGACAGTGAATGAGAGTGACAGTGAATGAGAGTGACAGTGAATGAGAGTAACAGTGAATGAGAGTGACAGTGAATGAGAGTGAGAGTGAATGAGAGTGAGAGTGAATGAGATTGACAGTGAATGAGAGTGACAGTGAATGAGAGTGAATGACAGTGAATGAGAGTGACAGTGAATGAGAGTGAATGAGAGTAAATAACAGTGAAGGAGAGTGAATGAGAGTGAATGAGTGTGAATGAGAGTGAATGAGAGTGAATGAGAGTGAATGAGAGTGAATGAGAGTGAATGACAGTGAATGAGAGTGAATGACAGTGAATGAGAGTGAATGAGAGTGAATGAGAGTGAATAACAGTGAATGAGAGTGAGAGTGAATGAGAGTGAATTAGAGTGAATGACAGTGAATGAGAGTGAGAGTGAATTAGAGTGAATAACAGTGAATGAGAGTGAGAGTGAATGAGAGTGAATTAGAGTGAATGACAGTGAATGAGAGTGAGAGTGAATGAGAGTGAATTAGAGTGAATGACAGTGAATGATAGTGAGAGTGAATTAGAGTGAATAACAGTGAATGAGAGTGAGAGTGAATGAGAGTGAATGAGTGTGAATGACAGTGAATGAGAGTGAGAGTGAATGAGAGTGAATTAGAGTGAATGACAGTGAATGAGAGTGAGAGTGAATGAGAGTGAATTAGAGTGAATGAGAGTGAATGAGAGTGAATGAGAGTGAATGAGAGTGAATGAGAGTGAATGAGAGTGAATGAGAGTGAATGAGAGTGAATGAGAGTGAATGAGAGTGAATGAGAGTGAATGAGAGTGAATGAGAGTGAATGACAGTGAATGAGAGTGAATGAGAGTGAATGACAGTGAAGGAGAGTGAATGAGAGTGAATGAGAGTGAATGAGAGTGAATGACAGTGAATGAGAGTGAATGAGAGTGAATGACAGTGAATGAGAGTGATCCCAACCCAGCACCGGAACTGATTCACGGTCTTCATTAGTCCGGACTCGCTAAGCCTGAGCCACTTGGCCAGAGAACTGGCAGTCGGTCCCTTCTGCCAGATAAATGCAAGTGAAGCCGGGGACCGCCAAGGATCTTCAAATCCTTTGGCGACTCTCCCACGAGACTTCAGACAAGGATGAGAAGGGGATCCTTATCCCCACTTCAGGAGGCAGGGAAGAGCGGGGACATGGATAGGCCTGTGCTGGCTGAAACCTCCGGCCGAAACGGACAAAAGCCAATTATGCCGTTTGAAGTTGGGCTGGGCTGCCACTTATGCGTTTCTCTCTGTGTCTCTCTGCGATGCCATCAAGATATTCTCATTGAGAACTGAGACTGGCTGAGACTCGCATCTGGCAACCAAATTGGCCATCTTTGACCGGCACAGGAGCCACTAATAAAAAGCTTTAAAAAAATTTCGACGACCATCTGAAATGCGATCCTAAAAGGAGAGAAGAGGATTTAGACTGAGACAAGATTTCTCCCGGGGATTTGTTTGTTTACAAACTGGCTCTGCCAGTGGGATGTGGGATGCGAGCGAATGGGAACAGCGGGCACCTCCTTTGGATGGGGATTTTTGACACGGATTGTTAATTCTCTGCGCCCTTCTCACCCTGTGTCTCCGCTCTCTGCATCTCCTTCTCACCCTGTGTCTCCGCTCTCTGCATCTCCTTCTCACCCTGTGTCTCCGCTCTCTGCATCTCCTTCTCACCCTGTGTCTCCGCTCTCTGCATCTCCTTCTCACCCTGTGTCTCCGCTCTCTGCATCTCCTTCTCACCCTGTGTCTCCGCTCTCTGCATCTCCTTCTCACCCTGTGTCTCCGCTCTCTGCATCTCCTTCTCACTTTGTGTCTCCGCTCTCTGCATCTCCTTCTCACCCTGTGTCTCCACTCTCTGCATCTCCTTCTCACCCTGTGTCTCCGCTCTCTGCATCTCCTTCTCACTTTGTGTCTCCGCTCTCTGCATCTCCTTCTCACCCTGTGTCTCCGCTCTCTGCCTCTCCTTCTCACCCTGTGTCTCCGCTCTCTGCATCTCCTTCTCACCCTGTGTCTCCACTCTCTGCTACTCCTTCTCACCCTGTGTCTCCACTCTCTGCCTCTCCTTCTCACCCTGTGTCTCCGCTCTCTGCCTCTCCTTCTCACCCTGTGTCTCCACTCTCTGCCTCTCCTTCTCACCCTGTGTCTCCACTCTCTGCCTCTCCTTCTCACCCTGTGTCTCCGCTCTCTGCCACTCCTTCTCACCCTGTGTCTCCGCTCTCTGCATCTCCTTCTCACCCTGTGTCTCCACTCTCTGCCTCTCCTTCTCACCCTGTGTCTCCACTCTCTGCCTCTCCTTCTCACCCTGTGTCTCCACTCTCTGCATCTCCTTCTCACCCTGTGTCTCCACTCTCTGCATCTCCTTCTCACCCTGTGTCTCCACTCTCTGCCTCTCCTTCTCACCCTGTGTCTCCACTCTCTGCCTCTCCTTCTCACCCTGTGTCTCCGCTCTTTGCCTCTCCTTCTCACCCTGTGTCTCCACTCTCTGCCTCTCCTTCTCACCCTGTGTCTCCGCTCTCTGCATCTCCTTCTCACCCTGTGTCTCCGCTCTCTGCATCTCCTTCTCACCCTGTGTCTCCGCTCTCTGCATCTCCTTCTCACCCTGTGTCTCCGCTCTCTGCATCTCCTTCTCACTTTGTGTCTCCGCTCTCTGCATCTCCTTCTCACCCTGTGTCTCCACTCTCTGCATCTCCTTCTCACCCTGTGTCTCCGCTCTCTGCATCTCCTTCTCACCCTGTGTCTCCGCTCTCTGCATCTCCTTCTCACCCTGTGTCTCCGCTCTCTGCCTCTCCTTCTCACCCTGTGTCTCCGCTCTCTGCATCTCCTTCTCACCCTGTGTCTCCACTCTCTGCTACTCCTTCTCACCCTGTGTCTCCACTCTCTGCCTCTCCTTCTCACCCTGTGTCTCCGCTCTCTGCCTCTCCTTCTCACCCTGTGTCTCCACTCTCTGCCTCTCCTTCTCACCCTGTGTCTCCGCTCTCTGCATCTCCTTCTCACCCTGTGTCTCCGCTCTCTGCATCTCCTTCTCACCCTGTGTCTCCGCTCTCTGCATCTCCTTCTCACCCTGTGTCTCCGCTCTCTGCATCTCCTTCTCACCCTGTGTCTCCGCTCTCTGCATCTCCTTCTCACTTTGTGTCTCCGCTCTCTGCATCTCCTTCTCACCCTGTGTCTCCACTCTCTGCATCTCCTTCTCACCCTGTGTCTCCACTCTCTGCCTCTCCTTCTCACCCTGTGTCTCCACTCTCTGCCTCTCCTTCTCACCCTGTGTCTCCGCTCTTTGCCTCTCCTTCTCACCCTGTGTCTCCACTCTCTGCCTCTCCTTCTCACCCTGTGTCTCCGCTCTCTGCCTCTCCTTCTCACCCTGTGTCTCCGCTCTCTGCCACTCCTTCTCACCCTGTGTCTCCGCTCTCTGCATCTCCTTCTCACCCTGTGTCTCCACTCTCTGCCTCTCCTTCTCACCCTGTGTCTCCGCTCTCTGCCTCTCCTTCTCACCCTGTGTCTCCGCTCTCTGCCACTCCTTCTCACCCTGTGTCTCCGCTCTCTGCATCTCCTTCTCACCCTGTGTCTCCACTCTCTGCTACTCCTTCTCACCCTGTGTCTCCACTCTCTGCCTCTCCTTCTCACCCTGTGTCTCCGCTCTCTGCCTCTCCTTCTCACCCTGTGTCTCCACTCTCTGCCTCTCCTTCTCACCCTGTGTCTCCGCTCTCTGCATCTCCTTCTCACCCTGTGTCTCCGCTCTCTGCATCTCCTTCTCACCCTGTGTCTCCGCTCTCTGCATCTCCTTCTCACCCTGTGTCTCCGCTCTCTGCATCTCCTTCTCACTTTGTGTCTCCGCTCTCTGCATCTCCTTCTCACCCTGTGTCTCCACTCTCTGCATCTCCTTCTCACCCTGTGTCTCCACTCTCTGCCTCTCCTTCTCACCCTGTGTCTCCACTCTCTGCCTCTCCTTCTCACCCTGTGTCTCCGCTCTTTGCCTCTCCTTCTCACCCTGTGTCTCCACTCTCTGCCTCTCCTTCTCACCCTGTGTCTCCGCTCTCTGCCTCTCCTTCTCACCCTGTGTCTCCGCTCTCTGCCACTCCTTCTCACCCTGTGTCTCCGCTCTCTGCCTCTCCTTCTCACCCTGTGTCTCCGCTCTCTGCCACTCCTTCTCACCCTGTGTCTCCGCTCTCTGCCACTCCTTCTTACCCTGTGTCTCCACTCTCTGCATCTCCTTCTCACCCTGTGTCTCCGCTCTGTCACTCTCCTCCCTCCGGCCTCTCGCCTATCTCCATCTATATCAACCTCAACATTTCTTATCCTCCAACCATTTCAACGAGTGCCATTGCCTTGCAGCTACCTTCACTCATTGCCCATGACAAGTCGCTCATCATCAGCTTTAATAATCCTTGTCGATAACTACCGCCCCAGCTTCCACAGCCTCATCAGGAGTTATTACAGCCTCCGATCTGTCAGGCCAGCACCTGAGCAGCGAAAGGGATTCCGAATGCTTTGCTCAATGATCCTCGATCCCATTACGCCATTTTGGGCAGCTCAAGCCTCTACCGATGTTTTCCCCCTAATTCTCATGGGATCGGATGAGCAGCTCGGCTGAGAACTGAGATGGAGATAGGGCTAAAGGGATTAAAATCCCGCAACATGAGAATATCTTTTTTCTTGATCCCATCTCAACGAGAGACGTTAATCCTGCGTTGAATCCCCGGATAAAAAAACGATGGGGGCAGTTGAGGACCGAACAGATGATAAACTGGCCACTGCTTGATTATCAATCCAGCCTTTATCCCATCTTTACCCTCCCCGACCCATCTTTACCCTCCCCGACCCATCTTTACCCTCCCCGACCCATATTTACCCTCCCCGACCCATCTTTACCCTCCCCGACCCATCTTTACCCTCCCCGACCCATCTTTACCCTCCCCGACCCATCTTTACCCTCCCCGACCCATCTTTACCCTCCCCGACCCATCTTTACCCTCCCCGATCCATCTTTACCCTCCCCGACCCATCTTCACCCTCCCCGACCCATCTTTACCCTCCCCGACCCATCTTTACCTTCCCCGACCCATCTCTTTCCAGCCTGACCCATCTCCACTCAGCCTGACCCATCTCTACCCAGCCTGACCCATCTCTACCCAGCCTGGCCCATCTCTACCCAGCCTGACCCATCTCTACCCAGCCTGACCCATCTCTACCCAGCCTGACCCATCTCTACCCAGCCTGACCCATCTCTACCCAGCCTGACCCATCTCTACCCAGCCTGACCCATCTCTACCCAGCCTGACCCATCTCTACCCAGCCTGACCCATCTCTACCCAGCCTGACCCATCTCTACCCAGCCTGACCCATCTCCACTCAGCCTGACCCATTTCTTCCCAGCCTGACCCATCTCTACCCAGCCTGACCCATCTCTTCCCAGCCTGACCCATCTCTACCCAGCCTGACCCATCTCTACCCAGCCTGACCCATCTCTACCCAGCCTGACCCATCTCCACTCAGCCTGACCCATCTCCACTCAGCCTGACCCATCTCTACCCTCTCTTCCAGCTCAGCTGCGCAGCTTCCTCGCTCATTAATTCCCACTAGCGTGAGCTGCGAGATTCTCAAAACCCATCGGCGAACCGTGAGATCCTACGGCTCCGCCCCGCTCCTCACTTGAGAAGCTCCGCCTCTGGGAGACCCCCCGCCGTCTTTTTGTGAGGATCCGGGAGATTAAACTCGGCAGAGGGTCGGGGAAGGGGGGGGTTGGACGACAACTTCCGAGACTGAGAGAGCGCAGCGAGAGAGGAGAGAGAGAGAGAGAGAGAGGGGGCGGAGACCCCAGGCTGCGAGCTGACAGAGTCGGGTATTGCGTGCGGCATCCAGCAGCTCAATAATAGGCCTCAAGCAGGATGTACCGGCTGAGTGGGTGGCACAATGATTCGCAGGACTGCTTCGGCACCTCGTCCAGCAGTCTACGGGATTGAAAACTTTTGAACAGAGCCCATTGACTTCAATATGCAGCCTGATTTTAAGTTGACCCCTTGCTCCGGGGGACGAGCAGGCAAAACTTTAGCTAGTTCTGAAGTGGTCACAACAACGAGGCCGAGGACTCGGAGCAGGGCACATCCGATCTGCGATCCGCCTCCTCCTGCCACAACTTCTTGTTAGCTTTCTATAGGGGTCTGGGAGGGGTTCCTCTCGTCTACTCAATCGGGCAGATTGTTCAAAGCGATTTGCCGTGTTTTATACGAACACCAAGTGGACAATTTTGTAGAGAGGTGAGGTAAGGCAGATCCAGTGCTATTCTTGTTTGCAACACTGATTGATATTGGGATCTGAATATGCACCACTGCCAGGTGTTGCTGAGGGCAGAGGAGAGAAGAGAGAAGAGGAGAGGAGAGGAGAGGAGAGGAGAGGAGAGGAGAGGAGAGGAGAGGAGAGGAGAGGAGAGGAGAGGAGAGGAGAGGAGAGGAGAGGAGAGGAGAGGAGAGGAGAGGAGAGGAGAGGAGAGGAGAGGAGAGGAGAGGAGAGGAGAGGAGAGGAGAGGAGAGAGGAGAGGAGAGGAGAGGAGAGGAGAGGAGAGGAGAGGAGAGTGGAGGGGACAGAAATTGCTGGAGAGGCTCATAGCCGAACAGAAGAAGCGGATGGAGACGGTTGCAGGCTGCCAGCAATACAAGAAACAGAGGCTCAATGTCGATTCAGCTTCGGAGCGGACTACAGCACACGGACAGTCAGGGTACAGAAACAAGCACACATTAACTGAGTTTCAAGCAAGCAAAATAAAAAAAACCCACAAGAAATTCTAAGGCTACGAAAAGAGAGCAGCACATGATGAACTGGCGGCAGCAGCAGCAGCTTCGGTCCGCCTTGCTGAGTATCAAGTGGTTTCTATGAGAGCAGGGAGACTGAGAGAGAGGGGGAACAGAGAGATGGAGTGACAGCGACTCCGAATTCATAGCGGCCACACCGACGCTCCCAAAACCGCCGCGGACACTCCGGCTGCGCAGTCGCTAATGAGTGGAAAATTGGGGTATGGGGGGGCAATTTCTGGCTGGGGATAAACTCCCACTGCCCAAGTGCCCATCCGCAGCTATATCTATCAGCCAACACCCAGCCGCGCGCGCCCCTCTCTCACTTCACGTCTCTCCCCAGGCGTGTGTGGCGAGTTCGGGCTCGAATTTCAATTTCCTATCAGACTCGATATCCTCTCCATACACGCTGAGGGGAGAGAGAGAGTGGGAGAGCTATTGGGATAGAAACTTCGCTGCGGCGGACAGACAGATCTGCTGCTTCCCTCCATAATAGCGGGTATCAGTCGCAGCCTCCGCTTCATCGACTCGACACCCGCGGCTCCGGCCCCCACCCTGATAGTCCCAGACCCTATAAACTATCAATAATGATTTTTCTTAGCGGCTCGGGCGCGAGCCGAACCGAATCTGCTAAAATCGGATTATTGGCAGGAGGAGGCTGGGCATGATGATGCTGTTGATGATGATGATGGAAACTGCTGCCACTTAAGCGGACTGCGGCTGAAAATGAGAACTGAGATGACGGCCTGGGAACTTCTCACTAATAGCGTCTGCGTGCTACCTCGTACTCTACTCCCTCTCCTCTCGCACCCTCCCTCAGACTTCCCCAGACTCTCCCCTGATCAGCCTCCCTCACACTCTCCATCAGACTCTCTCCTAGCTCAGATTCTCTATCAGACTCTCCCCGACTCTCCCCTCACAATCTCCCTCAGACTCTCCCTCAGACTCTCCCTCACACTCTCCCATCATACACTCCCTCAGACTCTCTCCTCAGACTCTCCCCTCACACTCTCCCTCAGACTCTCGCTAAGACTCTCCCTTACACTCTCCCTCAGACTCTCGCTAAGACTCTCCCTTACACTCTCCCTCAGACTCTCGCTAAGACTCTCCCTTACACTCTCCCTCAGAATCTCGCTAAGACTCTCCCTTACACTCTCCCTCAGACTCTCGCTAAGACTCTCCCTTACACTCTCCCTCAGACTCTCGCTAAGACTCTCCCTTACACTCTCCCTCAGACTCTCGCTAAGACTCTCCCTTACACTCTCCCTCAGACTCTCGCTAAGACTCTCCCTTACACTCTCCCTCAGACTCTCGCTAAGACTCTCCCTTACACTCTCCCTCAGACTCTCCTTCAGATACTCTTCACACTCTCCCTCAGACTCTCCCTTACACTCTCCCTCAGACTCTCCCTCAGACTCTCCCTCAGACTCTCGCTAAGACTCCGTCACACTCTACCCTCACACTTTCCCCCTTACTCTTGCCCTTCATTCACACTGCAGCTTCGATATTGAATCAATTCCACGCGGAAAGTGCTGACACCGAAGCGGGGTACAATTAGCCTTTAGCCTGCAGTAGCTGGAGCTCCCCGCAGCCGCAAGGCTCTCACAGTTTCTCTACTCAAATTGACAGCTAGCGAGCGGGCCCTGACGACCCGATGACAGATCCAGATAGTATATTTCATCCTCAACTGTCACTGTCACCGGAAACTGCTGGAGTCTGTGCTGGGTGGCAGGCTGTGTTTCTACTCTGTGCGCAGATTGAAAGCTTGGCTAGTCAGTTAGTAAGCCAAAGCAATAATCACTGCCAGTCACGAAACCGCGCTTTGTGGCCGCGCATTCTGTGTGGCGAAATTTACACCAATTTGCCTGGGGTGAAACTCGTACTTCAATGCATGTTTCTGCCAACAGATCTGCTAGTTTGTGGTAGAAACGTTTTATCAAAACCCACCACTATCGAATCCAAATTGCTGGCTCTAGATTGTACCCACCCCACTCCCCAGCCACTCCGTCTTCCTGAATTCCTATTGGCTGGCTCTGGATTGTACCCACCCCACTCCTCAGCCACTCCGTCTTCCTGCATTCCTATTGGCTGGCTCCTTGATTGCACCCAACCCACTCCCGGCCACTTCGTCCTGTATTTTAATTTCAACGTCAAACAGCCAACCCTTATCGATTGTAAAGTTTAATTTGTTACGTTTTAGACTTGTTTATCATTGCGTACGTAGCTATACATGTATACTGTAAATAAAACAGTCTTCTTAACACGAAAACACCCAAATCATCTTATTAAAAGTGGCAATTTAGCCTTTAATCTTATAAAAATATTACTTATCATATAATAAATAGATATAGACAGACAAATATATCATTTAAAGATCTGAAAGCATGGCACACGGAATCAGAGTTGAGAAGGCTGATTTAAACATACGAGTATAAATATATCCACAAAACACATTTAGAGTTCGGAATAAGTTTGCGTGTAGCTAACAAGATACATTTATATTGACGCAATGTGGTATGTAAGCAGTGTGTTAGCAGCAACTGAATGATGTAATTAAATTTGGAGAAAACTGAACACTTAATCAGTATTCACAGTGCGATTACCTTATGAGTGCAACTGTTTACGAGCGTAGTCAGTCAATCTCCGATATGTACAGTATCATAAACAAGTGTCTACAATATTGAGGGCGAGAGTTGGACAAAAAATGGGACTTGAACCAAAGGTGCAGTCTTTTCTGTTTTGAGCTCAGCGATTTGGTTCACTTTCATTCACAATCGGTAAAAGAGAGACAAAAAAAGAAAGAATAGAGAGAAAAGAGAGGGAGAGAAGAGAGAAAAGGGAGAAGAGAGAGAGAAGAGAGAGAGAGAGAGGGGAGAAGAAAGGGAGAAGAGGGAAAAGAGAGATGAGAGTAAACAGGAAGCAGACAGTTGGCACTGGCAGACTGAGATGCGAGTCTATCATACCTGACCGAGATAGAGCTTCTTGGTGAGGTGGCTGACGACTCCCACAGACCAGGGCGCCATATCGTCAGGCCTCGGCAGCTGCAGAACCCGCTGGTTCACCAGAGTCATGAGCTGGTGAAACTCCAGCTGGTTGCCAAACTTGGTGACTAAATCGCACAGGGTGACGGTGAACTGTGGGCCGCCATGCCCCAGCACCAGTGCCGTGTCAGCGAAGACGGGAAGGCCGCTGGCCGCAGCCGCCTGCGACCCATTCGGCAGCCTGTTGGCGTCGCAGCAGATCCTCGACTTAGTCAGCAGGCCTTCGTTATCGTACTGAACGATGAACACCTTGGGCTTGCAGCGCCACACCGGGGACTTGCTGAACGGCTCCAACAGGCGGTCAAAGTCCACGTCCAGGCCCGACACGTTGATGCCCCAGCCGTCCAGGGCGTTGTAGCAGCCCGACAGGCCGACCACCAGACAATCGTACACGTCGCAGCTCTGATCGTCGGCGAGGGTATCGAAGTACTCGTACACCTCCCGGTTGGTCTCGCCACTCAGCACGTTGCGCTCCCGGCGCTCGAACTGGAGGCTGTCGAAGGCGTCGCGCATCGGCTGCAGTCGGACCCGGGGATTGTCGCGATACAGCACGCAGAGCTTCCGGCTGCACGGGTACTGCTGCGGCATGGCCGGGGCAGCGGCGGGGTGCGGCTGACTGTGTCTGTCTGTTTGCCTGTCTGTCTGTCTGTTTGCCTGTCTGTCTCTGTCTGTCTGTCTGTCTGTCTGTCTGTCTGTCTGTCTGTCTGTCTGTCTGTCTGTCTGTCTGTCTGTCTGTCTGCCTGTCTGTCTGTTTGCCTGTCTGCCTGCCTGCCTGTCTGTCTGTCTGTCTGTCTGTCTGCCTGTCTGTTTGCCTGTCTGTCTGCCTGTCTGTCTGTCTGTCTGTCTGTCTGTCTGTCTGTCTGTCTGTCTGTCTGTCTGTCTGTCTGTTTGTTTGTCTGTCTGTCTGTCTGTCTGACTGCCTGCCCGTCTCTGCCTGTCTGCCTCTCTGTCTGTCTGTCTGTCTGTCTGTCTGTCTGTCTGTCTGTCTGTCTGTCTGTCTGTCTGTCTGCCTGTCTGTCTTTCTGTCTGTCTGTCTGTCTGTCTGTCTGTCTGTCTGTCTGTCTGTCTGTCTGTCTGTCTGTCTGTCTCTGTCTGTCTGTGTCTGCCTTTTTGTTTTTGTCACTGTCTGTCCGTCTGCCTACCCTTCTGTGTACCATCCTGCCTGTTAATCTACGCGTAAAAAAGTAAACAAGGCTGCCATTTGTCAATAAAAATCTCTACACAATTGTATTTTACTGATAAAAAAACTTTTTTAAGACTCCGTTTGACTCCATGTCAAAATTATAAAACAGTTTTCCTAAATTCGAAAAGACAGCGTACTAACTATGCTACTTATTGTTAGTAAAAAACACAGCATTTGAAATTCGTATTAATGGCACCAGTTTAAAAACCTGCGCCGATCTAAGCTAATAGCGACCGACCCGACCGTCGCTGGCAGGGAACCGCACCAGCTTAGTCAGGGTGCTGAACACCTTCGGCATGGCGATCTCGGCGCAACCGCTGTCTCCCACCTTGGCCATCAGCTCCAGCACCATGTCCGTCAGCTCGGCGCCGCGGTCAGAATTTTGCTGTCCTGCTGTCAGCATCGCCTTGGCCAGCTCCTGGGCCGGGTTCGGCACCCGATGGCTGTCCATGAAGGGCAGCGGCGCATACAGGATGTAGAAGTCTGGGCCCAGCTGAAACTCCTGGCAGCGGGTCAGGGAGATGTACTCTTCCAGCCGCCCGGGGTTCAGCATGAAACCAAAGTGGTGCCGGCGAATTCGCTGCATACAGTCCAGGCGTTCCATTTCGCGCGGGGTGTGCACGATGAACAGACGCGGCTTGCCGGCCAGGGCTGGACAGCGGTCCGAGCTAAACCGGCTGAACACCTCCTCGTGCAGGCGAAGTTTCGGGCGCAGCGGGTTCTCCAGGACGGCGTCGGTTTGGTTGCTAGGGACGCTGTACCTGCTGCTGCCGTAGCGATAGTAGCCGGAGTCCATGCCCTGCAGAGCGGGGATGGGATTTTGGGTCAGGGGATTGCGTGTCAGGGGATTGTGGGTCAGGGGATTGTGGGTCAGGGGATTGCAGGTCAGGGGATTGCGGGTCAGGGGATTGTGGGTCAGGTGATTGTGGGTCAGGGGATTGAGGGTCAGGGCCATTGTGGGTCAGGGGATTGTGTGTCAGGGGATTGCGGGTCCGGGGATTGTGGGTCAGGGGATTGTGGGTTAGGGAATTGTGGGTCAGGGATTGCGGGTCAGGGGATTGCGGGTCAGGAGATTGTGGGTCAGGGGATTTTGGGTCAGGTGATTGTGGGTCAGGGGATTGAGGGTCAGGGGATTGTGGGTCAGGGCCATTGTGGGTCAGGGGATTGTGGGTCAGGGGATTGCGGGTCCGGGGATTGTGGGTCAGGGGATTGTGGGTTAGGGAATTGTGGGTCAGGGATTGTGGGTCAGGGGATTGTGGGTCAGGGATTGAGGGTCAGGGGATTGTGGGTCAGGGATTGTGGGTCAGGTGATTGTGGGTCAGGGATTGTGGGTCAGGGATTGTGGGTCAAAGGATTGTGGGTCAGGTGATTGTGGGTCAGGGATTGTGGGTCAGGGGATTGTGAGCAGGATTTCGATTAAGAAGCGAATGCATTAACAGCCCACCTGCTCCGACCTGACGCCCGGGTGAACCACCCCCGACGGCGGCGTCAGAAGGAAGCCGTACTCGCAGATCAGGATGACCACCAGACAGTCCAGCGGGTTGTGTTCGGCTGACGCTGCCAGCCGGCCGAGCTCAGAGTTCACCGACCCGGAGTTCACGTCGTCCAACCGGACGATTCGTTGCTTGTCGAAGCCGAGGCCCAGCAGGGCGCGCTCGTAGTCTTCGGCCCGGGCCGGCAGGTCGGCTTTGAAGGGCGGTGAACAGTCGCCGAATTTCATGGTGGCGATGAGGCAGTGGCCTCGTCTGGACAGCGGGTAGGCAGCCAGCAGCTCGTCGGGATCCTGCTGCATGTGGGTGCCGGGTCGGACTGCAGCAAGGGTTGGAGGCATTTAGGATCAGGGTTGGGCTGTGGGTCATTCATCACGGGTCAGTGGGTCATTCACTGTGGGTCGACAGTGGGTCATTCACTGTGGGTCGAGAGCAGGTCATTCACTGTGGGTCGACAGTGGGCCAGTCATCATGGGTCAGTGGGTCAATCATCATGGGTCAGTGGGTCATTCGTCATGGGTCAGTGGGTCAGTCATCATGGGTCAGTGGGTCAGTCATCATGGGTCAGTGGGTCAGTCATCATGGATCAGTGGGTCATTCGTCATGGGTCAGTGGATCATTCATTGTGAGTCGACAGTGAGCCAGCGGTCATGGGTCAGTGGGTCAGTCATCATGGGTCAGTGAGCCAGTGGTCATGGGTCAGTGTGCCATTCGTCATGGATCAGTGGGTCATTCACCGTAGGTCAGTGAGCCAGTCATCATGGGTCAGTGAGCCAGTCATCATGGGTCAGTGGGTCAGTCGTCATTGGTCAGTGTGCCATTGGTCAGTGGGTCATTCACCGTAGGTCAGTGGGCTAGTCATCATGGGTCAGTGGGTCAGTCATCATGGGTTAGTGGGTCAGTCGTCATGGGTCAGTGGGTCAGTCATCATGGGTCAGTGGGTCATTCGTAATGGGTCAGTGGGTCCTCCTGCTCTTCCATCACGGGTCATTGGGTCATTTATCATAGGTCAGTAAGTAGATCATTCGTCTCAGGTCATGGGTATTGTGGGGTCACTGACTCATTAATTATAAATCGCAACAAAACTATTGAAATGTGAAAAAGATCACTTGGCAAGGCACTATATATTTATAAATTTTCAGACCGGAACAGCCAGTGGAAGAGGCGAGATTATGTATAAAAGTCCTCTACTATAAATTCTCTAATATAAGTCCTCTAATAGATACAGGGTATTCTATCGATAAATACTTGTACTCATAAGGTACAGCGGTTTCAGCAGAGCCCCGGTGCTGGCAAAGAAGTCCGGACTGACTCCATGCTCAAGCTGCTGGCTATAGTTCTCGTGAATTCGCTGCACCACATCGAACCGGAAGTCCTGCCTTGCGACCGCCTTGTCCTGCAGGGCAGACCGGACGGCCTCCGTCAGGTGCTCGCCGGCGCGGATGACCGCAAAGTCGGTCCAACTGGCAGGGAATGTCTCGGAATAGCCGGGGCCGATTGGGCCCGCGTCCGTGGGGAGCAGCGGCTTCGTGCGGCTCACCTGCGCGAGGGGGAGGCTAAGTAGGTCAAGTCAGGGTCAGACCAGGGTCAGGTCAGGGTCAGGTAGGTCAGGGTTAGGTAGGTTGGAGTCAGGTAGGTAGGGTCAGGTAGGTTAGGGTCAGGTAGGTCAGGGTCAGGTAGGTTAGGGTCAGGTCAGGGTCAGGTCAGGGTCAGTTCTGTCAGGTCAGGGTCAGGTAGGTCACGGTCAGGTCAAGGTCAAATAGGCCAGGTCAGATCATGTAGGTCAGGGTCAGGTCATGATCAGGTGTGTCAAGGCAGGTAGGTCAGGTCAGAGTCACAGAGGTCAAGGTCACAGACCTGGTAGTCAGGTCAGGGTTGGGTTAATTCAGGTCTAGGTCAGGGTTGGGTTAATTCAGGTCTAGGTCAGGGTTGGGTTAATTCAGGTCTAGGTCAGGGTTGGGTTAATTCAGGTCTAGGTCAGGGTTGGGTTAATTCAGGTCTAGGTCAGGGTTGGGTTAATTCAGGTCTAGGTCAGGGTTGGGTTAATTCAGGTCTAGTTCAGGTAGATCAGGTCATGGTTAGTCAGGTAAATTAGATCTGGGTCAAGTAAGTTGAGGTCAGGTACATGTATTTCAGGATCAGGTATGTTAGGTAAAGAATGCAATATCATCTGGCCATACCTAGTAAGGTTATATAAGGTTCATAAGAAAGATGGGACTAAAGTAAAATGAGTTATGAAACATAAGGTTAGTAAGGTCATGATTTATAAAATTCTAATTGGGTTACAATAAAAAGTATTTTAAAAATGTAAAATGTTGGATTTTAACTAGGCTTATACATTTACAAAAAAAATTAACCAGCCAGGTGGGTCATTCTCACCTGAAAAAAGAAAATCTTTGGCTTTCCTTTCCACTGAGTGGATGTCATAAATGGTTCAATAACTGAGTGAAAATCAAATGGTGCTCCATTGATAGTCAGTTGATAATTGCATAGGCAGCAGCCAGCAAAGTACAAAACAAAACAGCTTCCAGTCTCATTGGCATATTTCATGAGCTCTGTACTTAGCCAGTCATCGGCCAGTCCATTAGGCAGGTCTTGGTATTTAGTTCTAAAGCCAAGACTTTCAAATATTGAAGGAATTCCATTCAATGAAGCTAGTTGCCAGTCCCGAATAACAAGGCAGATTCTTTGGCCAGTATGAGTGTCATAGGGCTCAACTGAACCAGCCATGCTTTGGTTGATTAAAGCTTATTATATTATTTGATTGTTTGAGTTGGTATTTGATATATACTTAGTTCTGAAATATCCAATAATTTATGAATTAAGACACTATTAGATACATCCATTACTAAAAATAGTATCAGCTAAACATGAGAATAATGTTTATAATATAGTATAACATTCATTAGTCTTTTATCTGAAACTATTTTTTGCATATTTTAACTCCTATTGACAATAAAAGTATGTATTAAAAAATTTCTATTACCTTAAAATGCACAAGGCCAAGGGTAGTGTAATAATCATTAATGTAGATATTATTCTTTTATCTCTTTAAATTTGATTTCAAACCTCAACTTGATTAAGAAAAAAGGTGTTTGCTAGAATATTAACTTAGTCTAATTGAATGTATTTAAAAAACTAATTATTATTGCTACCAGAAATATTGAATGGGCCAGTGGGCCTAAAAACATAACAATTTAAAATACAAACATGATAACAACTTTTTCAAGTCAAGAAATTACATTTCTAAATACAAAGGCTCTAAAATCAACATATATACATTAATAACAAACAAAAGTCATCATTTCTAAAAAATAAGATCCTGTTAATTCATAACTGGTATCAAGAATTTTTGTAATAGACATTTTAAACCTAGTTTTCACGTTTAATATATATTTCGAAACGTTCTAGAGTGTTTTCTTTTAACCTTTATAAAAATTACTATTTATAATATATTTCCATTCCACTTCTTTATATATTTATAAAACGTACAAAGCGTTAAAGAACGCGGTACTAAAGATATTATTAATCCTTCGCTAATCTTGTTACAAAATCGCGTCTTTCGTGGAAAGTCGCCTTTTTGAAATACTAAAATTGTAGTTCCGCGTTTTTTCTTAAACTAACAAATTTTTATATATCCAACTCAGCTAGCAATGTTAAATTGACCAAAATGACTTAAAATACAAAATATAAGTTAGTCAAAATATAAAAAGCAAAAATAACCTGAATTTTCATTTAAAGACTTTAAATTGTGTGAAAGGAAAACTCCGAGTGGGAATCACATTGCTGTCGCAGTTTGGAAAGACCTTTGTTAGAAAAGTAGCAACTTATATATTACTACATGTAATATATTTTTAAACTGTTAAATTAGCAGGGGCATCACCCGGATTTTATGGTGGGGGGACAAGGCCAATAATTCAACATGTTTATACATGATAAATTCCTACATTTTCATTATTTTGAGAATCCGTGTTGTCAGCACTCATTTGGCGCCGTAGGCAGGCACTCTTTTTAGCGCCGCAAAGATTCCTTTTAGCGCCGCAGGAACTCATTAGCGCAGTAGGCATGTACTAGTGTACTACTCATTTTGGCACCGAAGGCGCTATAGTTTGGCGCCTTGAAGAAAAATTATTGTTTACCACAACGAGTCACAGGTGGGGTGGGGGGGGACAAAGCATTGGCACGTCCCCCCATAGCTTTTAATGGGGGGGACATGTCCTCCCTGTCCCCTCCGATGATGGATTAAATTAAATGTAACTTACTATATTAAAAGCATAACAATTAGCTATATATTCCATGTAAATATGCAGTTACAGTTACATGTAATTTCATGCCGCAAATGAAATTAAGCATGCAGAAAACAACATGTACATGTATAAAGCGCGAGCTGTCGACCTGTCAAGGGCATAATTAAACTTCATATAGTGAATAATTAAATAGATAAAGAAAAAACACCCGTGTTAATTAGAAATATAGGTAATAAGAGCGTCAGAGTAACAATTTTTATTTATGAATAAAAAACTTGCAGATTGCATAAGGTAAGGTATATTACAAATTAATAATAATTTTTACGAATAAAAGTTAACGAACAAAAAGTCCGATACCCAAAAATAGAAAATAATAGAATTTAGCTGTAGAAAAATATGGAAGATAATTAAAATTGGAATTAAATTACACAAATTACAGAGGAAAAAAATATTTACGTTTTTATTATTGCTACGTGTAGCTGAGTCATTGCTCAATTGCTCGTCATTGCAAATCTGATCAGTCTCAAATCAGGTGGAAATGTTTCAGACTGTTGCGCAGGTGCACCAGCTCGCGATCGATGCTGTCCAACTTCTGCTCGAGCAGCTCCTGGCCAATTCGAGTTTCGGGGTTCATGAGAATCGTGAATGAAGATGTTTGGCATGTATGTAGCGGGACACGAGGGTTGCGGGGCACCCTGGGCGCAACGCCTTCAGCGAAATCAATACACATCCACCTGCCCATTCCGCTGACTCTCTGTCTTGGGGGTTGGCCCTCACGGGTGTAAATCGCGCAACAACTGGTTATCGTGATTGATACAGGTAAAGAGTAATTACAGTCTTACAGCGTGTTAGAAAATCGATTACAAAATGATAGATTGTATAAATAATAAAGTTTGCAAGTTGATCATGATGACTCTAGCAGCTAAACTTGTCCGCAACCGTCACCTACGTGAGGCCTTTTTTGTCCAGTCAGAGAGATTCGCACTACTTTTTTAATCCTGCGACTCTGAGTGAAGGTTTGGAAAAATTTTTCAAATAGGTTTCTGTTTAAAATACGATTAATACTACTTAGTAGAAAATACCCACAGTAGCTTATTAAGAGTGTCAGGAACTTTTATAAAAATGTAATAATCAAGAAATTATTTATGAACTATGTAATTTATTAAAGATGTAACTTTAAAATTATGAAATTTATGAATTATGAGCTTTGATATTGAGATAATTATGGCTTATGGAAAAATGAATTACGAATTTGATGATTCTGAAAGCATTAAATATACAATTTAGGAATTATTATGAAATTTATGACCATAAACTTTATGAATTATGCAATTATGGAATTCAAGAAACTCAATTGTAGATGGCAGCCAGACCTGATCCCGCACGCTGTGCCAAGTGTGATGCGCAGAGTCGGTCCGGGGCACCCTAGTCAGGGCAGCCTCAACCTCGCGCCGTTCCACTTGCAGACAGTCGTAGCGCCGCTCCAGTTCAGCGGGATCGCCCGGCAAGTCAAGAGCGTCTGCGGTGTCGATGATTCTCCGGCGCTCCAGATCGGCCAGAGAACGGCGCAGACTGTCGGCGGCGGCGTCTCCTGCTACCGTTTGAGCCTAAAATTAGTAGGTAGGAATAATGTACTGCTTATAATTAGCACACAGATAGATTATAAACTACTGACTGCACTACTTACAGTAGAAATATTAGCACACAGATAGATTATAAACTACTGACTGCGCTACTTACAGTAGAAATATTAGCACACAGATAGATTATAAACTACTGACTGCACTACTTACAGTAGAAATATTAGCACACAGATAGATTATAAACTACTGACTGCGCTACTTACAGTAGAAATACTAGCACACAGATAAATTATAAGCTACTGACTGCACTACTTACAGTAGAAATATTAGCACACAGATAGATTATAAGCTACTGACTGCACTACTTACAGTAGAAATATTAGCACACAGATAGATTATAAACTACTGACTGCGCTACTTACAGTAGAAATATTAGCACACAGATAGATCGTTTGCAGTTCAACAACTTGACGATTTTTCCTCACCTGTTGTTCGGCCGCATCGCCTTCGTCCCCGCCGACAGCTATCATAGAGACTCGCCTGTTGCTGCTCCGATTTCGCAGGTACTGCAGCTCGGCCTCCGCAGCTGTCAGTCGGCCCAGCAGACTGTCGCACAGGTGCCGACTGCGGGCCAGTTGGTTCTCCGCTAGCGCCAGCTCGCGCTCTTTGGCAGCCAGCGCCAAATGGAGTCGAGCTAATTCGTCTGCTTCGGAGCCTACAGAAGCGCCGCTGTTTGGAATTGGCTGGGCCTCGGTTGCCAAGCTGGCGGGCTGCGAGCAGGTGAGTAAAGAGACTCTTGCGCCACTTTACTTTTACCTAATCTTGGCGCCATTCCTGTCACTCCTTGGCGCTACTCCTGTCACTCCCTGGCGCCATTCCTGTCACTCCTTGGCGCCCCTCCTGTCACTCCTTGGCGCCATTACTGTCACTCCTTGGCGCCATTACTGTCACACCTTGGCGCCATTCCTGTCACTCCTTGGCGCCCCTCCTATCACACCTTGGCGCCATTCCTGTCACTCCAATTGGTCAACCTAAGCGCTCACCTCAGCCAGGTGATCGCACAGGTTGCGCCTCTCCTCTGTGCTGATTGGGGTCAGATCTGGAATTAAAAAAAACCAGCTATTACAGGTGGCCAAAAGTTTTTTGTCAATTTTTACAGGCAGTTTTAAGTTCACAAGGCAATCCAAGACAGTTGGGATATTCAACATTATTTCAAGAAGGTCGAGCTCCTGGACCTAAATATTATCAAAAGCAGGGTTATGGAAATTTTCAATTGAAAATTTCAACTACTTGCCTCCCGAGCCCTTGGACTTGCGATTGGTGGCCAATCCGGGGTCATCAGCAATGGCGCTCCTGTGATTGGCAAGCTGCTCGTCAAGTAGGCGACGCTCTGTAGCCAGGTTTCGCCTTACAGTATTCTGCAAAAGAAATAATTTTCGCGCAGATATCGATTTAAGCTACTGTTAGTAGAAATATAGAAACACACATGAATAAATATACATTTGCAATCTAAAAAGCTAACCTGCAATTCGCGCAGCTCATTACAGTGCTGCTCCGTTTTCTGACACACGTAGGCTTGGTGGCGGCTGTTCAACTGGTTGAATACCCGATCCCATTGCTCCTGGAAGCAGATTGTTTGCAAATGCTTAAAGATCACTGAAGATTAAGTTTTACTATAATTAAAATTGAAACAGGCAACCCAGTTATTTACCTCGCTGCAGTCTTTTGCAGCAGTTTTAATGCACATAAGAGCAGTGGGATTGTCCTGCACAATGGCCTCCTTAAGGCGATGCAAAAGTGAATTGTCTGCATGGGCATCAGTGTGGCTACCAGCTAAATTGTGCTGTGTTGCTCTACTGCTCTTAGTTGTCATTGCAAAGGCTGAAATACCAAACTGATTTTTATTGACAATAGTTAAGCAAGTTAGGCAAAGGAGGGTAGAGAAAAGAGAAACCAAGAAGAAAAAAGAAAAAAAGAAAAGAAAAGATAATATATAATGAAATTAAAAGTAAATATAAACCTTTAACATGTTAGATTACTATCAAAAATTTGAAAGGACTTATAAACTAGATATTTCATTTTCATTTGGTAAGTTGGGGCTATCAAGGGGCCCTGCGCATCAGCCCTGGGGAGGGCTCTTATGCAACTAATTTATTTTAGTTTCCAGTTTGAGCGATACATTAAGTATTTTGTTCGAGAAATAAAACAAATATTTTCTAATAATACAATGATGCCATTTAAAAACTTAAAACAAATAATAGGGTACAATTAATCAATATAAAGTCAATTTAAAGCAAATGGTTGAAGTATTGAGTAAAACAAATAAATATAAATAAATATGATTGATAAAACTAAAACAAATATTGGGGTGTAAATATGTACAGTGAATCACAAAGCAGTGATGTTTTGAGTGTTTTGGTTTAAAAATGGAGGCCAGCTTCTTCACTACTAATGAGAGTAGGTAGACACAGCTATGATATAGGAACCTGCCTATGTTAGTTAACCTTACGAAAACGAAGGATTCCCTGGGAATACTTGGAGAACACCGTAAGTAGAGAGGTCCCAAACCCACAGTTGAGGGTTGAGCAAATTTTGTTAATCATCAAACCAGACGCAACAGCATCCCAACAAAGCAAGCCCAATTGGTAAGTTCAACATTCAGATATCCTAACTTTGTGATAATTATGTGTAGTGGACCTGGCCCCACAATAAACAGCATTTTGGGTGAATAATGTACTTATTAAGAGGACTTATAAGCTAGATAGAAAGGTTTGGGGGCTATATATATAGTTTTGCAAATAAGAGTTTGCAAAACCTTGATGCTTGATCAGGGGTGGACTTAGATAGAAATGCAAAGGGCATATGCCCCTATTAGTTTTTTCATCCTAGGTAAAAAATTGGTTAAATAATAATATTATATCTTTATATATATAACTTATAAGTTTGATAGGGTACCCCCTGCCCCATCAAAAATGTTTTGTATCTATGACTATATCTAGCCCTAATTTAAACCAGATAAAAATGCTTTGATTTTGTTTTCTTGAATTTACCTGTCTTAGGTCATATTAAAACCACTAAGAATATTGAAAAAAGGAATAATTATTAAGGAAATATAAAGTATCATTATTGACTAATTCTCAACTTGCTAACTGTGAATTTATCTATATAACTTGTATAAATCTATATCTATATATAAAACTATAAATCTAAAGCTTAGACTATTCTGTGACTCTCTGCTACATAGAATAGAACCTAATCTTTAACTTACTTTAAACATGAAACTTAGGACTTCATCATTTTAGCTTATAAAAATGAAGCATAGTAGCAGGGACTACAACTACAAGTATTCTTACTGTGACTTACTCTAGGTTTAAGAACAAAATATTAAATGCACTGCACGTCTGCAGTCCTATGTAGAATGGAAAAAGTTGGTGACACCGTCATCGATTTCTCATAAAAGAATCATAGGACATAATACAATGTCAAGACTGTAGTGTGGTGCCTGTGGAAGTGTAGCCGCAGCAGATTTTATAGGTTGGGCCTTCGCCTTTGGACTGCATTTAATAAAATAAAGCTTTACCACTTAAACTATTGAGGCAATATACAACAATGGAAGTGGAGTCGACGAGATGCAACGATTACCGAATTTTGAAGCTTAACATGCTCAAGTATTAATTTTATCGTCTTACCGAGTAAGACATCGATAGCAAAAGTGCAAAAGTTCAAGATAAATTTTTGTACGCAGCATTACCTAAAGTAAAACAAAGTTTACTTTTTTTGCCTGAAAGGCTTGTCTCAAACTTCTCTTTCTGAGTAACAAATAACAAGCTATTGATTAGAATTTTTTCAGTATTTTTTGTTAGTATGATTCTATATGCAAATTAGAGTCAGCATATTATTTGACCGGCTTACATTCTTTTAATTTGCACAGCGAAGAAAGTTTTAAAAGCTTCATGTTATGTAATTGTTGAACGCGGTTTTCTTTCTTTGATCCAGTTGTTTTATCTTCTGTCTTGTCTGTCTGTCTGACACAGAAGATAATAGATACAAAGCAATTTAACTTAATATAGAATAGTCATTTTATTATTTTATTATTTTATTCTGTTGACTGTGTTGTCAAAAAACTAAATATTATCATTTAGTCGAGGCTAAAGCATATCAAAACAATAAGTTTTATAGTTCATGGCTTTTTTCATCAGCTCATTCAAGTTAAAAAATATTGATATCACCCACTCAATTGAAACGTGATGAAAGATTTTATTGTGTTGCCAAACAATTTCTACATTTTTTATCTTCATGTGTAGACTATATTTAAAAAATTAAAATAAATATGGTCTTTTAAAAAATCAGCATTGTTGTTTTCAGTTATGATTTTAGCTCGTAATGTATAAGAAAATATAACTTTAATAGTTGAAAGTCGTTTATTATTGATTAAATTAAGACATCTTGGCTTTTTTGTCCTCTTTCTCTTGAGCAACAGAATCACCGATCTTACTTTTCTGCTTTGAATTTCAACTCAAAAAAGCAAAGCAACACCAGCGGCTGGCCCGCCAAATGTCAGCCTCGGACAGCGACTCGTCATCGATGCTGCTGGGCGCTGCAGCTGCTTCGCTGTTCCAACACGGCCAGCCGAGCCCACAGCCGCAGCAGTGCTTCGTATGCCGCATGCGCTTTACTTACTCCGGATTTCTGGCGCACCTGCAGAGTGACACCCACAGGGAGAATCTTGACAGGGAGCATCGTCTACGTCGGACTGACTGGTCCGAAGGCAGCGGCAGCGGTGCCAGCAGCTTCAAGCGGCCCGACCCGAGCGAGCTGCGGCTGAGCCCCAGACTGCTGGCCGACTCCGATGATAGTCGCTTTGGGCGGCACAGTGGCAAAGGCGGCGGTAGCGGCAGTCGCGGAGCAGGTATGGAAATACGTTCAAATACCGCAATTCTAAAGTACATTTTTCACAAGCTCTCCATACACAGTGTCGACTTTCAACCCCCGAATCCAAGGAAGCAGAGGCGGACAGCAGGTCGGCCACAGCGGCGGCAGCGGCGGTGGTGACCGGGTCAGGCGGCTGCTCAGCCGAGACGCCGACAGGCACCGGCGCACGGAGGCCCTCCTGGCGGAGACCGCCAGCAAGATCCGCCAGTTCCGTCAGGAGCGCCAAGCGGCCACCACCGCAGGCCTTGGGAGCGCTGCCCCCGACACCCGGCCGGAGCAGCGGCGTCAAGACCGTCGACACCGACCGGAGCCAGTTGGCGACGCCGCCGATGCCGCCGCCGCCGCCGCCGCCGCAGCTGACAGCGGCGCCAGTACCTGCCGCACCTTCGGCTCGGCCGCTTCGGCCACGTCTTCCCTGCTAACGCCAACATCAGCAGCAGCTGCCGCCGCCGCCGCCGCCGCATCCACAGGATCGTCAACTTCAGCAGCAACCTCGACGGCTGCGACAACTACGACAGTGACACCTCTGGAGACCGTGAGGAGCGAATTCGAGGTTTGAGAATCCGCACTGACCATCGGAGTGACTTTGGCTCCGTTACTTTAATTGTTAAACTTTTGGCCTCCCAGACCCAGGTCAGTTCTTCATTCTCACCTGGCCCAGACCCCTGCTGAACTCTCATTCTCACCTGGCCCAGACCTCTGCTGAACTCTCATTCTCACCTGGCCCAACCTCATGCTGAACTCTCATTCTCACCTGGCCCAGACCCCTGCTGAACTCTCATTCTCACCTGCCCCAGACCCCTGCTGCCCCAGACCCCTGAACTCTCATTCTCACCTGGCCCAGACCCCTGCTGAACTCTCATTCTCACCTGCCCCAGACCCCTGCTGCTGAACTCTCATTCTCACCTGCCCCAGACCTCTGCTGAACTCTCATTCTCACCTGGCCCAGACCCCTGCTGAACTCTCATTCTCACCTGCCCCAGACCCCTGCTGAGGCCCAGACCCCTGCTGAACTCTCATTCTCACCTGCCCCAGACCTCTGCTGAACTCTCATTCTCACCTGCCCCAGACCCCTGCTGCTGCCCCAACTCTCATTCTCACCTGCCCGCAGCCCCAGACCCCTGCTGAACTCTCACCTGCCCCAGACCCAGCTGAACCCGCATTCTCACCTGCCGCAGACCCAGCTGAACCCGCATTCTCACCAGAGCTGCTCCGCCGACACAGCAGCGTCAGTCTCTGACGCCGCACTCTCTCCGCCAACTCCATCGGCGCCGCCGTCCTCGCGTCGGTCGGACTCTGCGACTCAGTTCCCGACGCCCAGAGACGAGCAGCCTCCTCCGCCGCAGCCTCCCACGCCGCAGCCTCCTCCACAGTTTTCCCCACAGCGTCACACGAAGGCTCCAGTCGTGGCTTTCGAAGTGCCGGTAGAAGACGGTTCCGCCGCCACTGCTGCGGCCGCCTCCCCGACGTCCGTGGTTTCCTCGGCGCGTCGAAGCCGGCAAGTCGAGCGAATGCAGGCGGCGCTGGAGCTGTCGCTTCAAGAAGACGAGCTGGAAGCCGGCATCGAGGAGGTCGATGGTCGTATCGGGAGCCTATTGGAGCAGATTGAGCAGCTCAGGGCGGCCATTGAGGCCGAGGAAGGCATCAAACAGCAGGTAAGAGGGGACTGATTGCAAACTGATGCATTTTTATTACTGGAATTATTGGCGGTCGCAATGGGATAAATTATTAATTATTAACTATTCTCATAGCGTTTAGTAAGCACAGTCCCAACCGTCGGTTATTTGTCAATCGAAGTTTGAAAAAATCAATAAAATGGTCAAGGGTCAGGTGTCGAAGTACGAGTAAAATCGAGTACAATGTATTTTAAAAGTGCATTACCCAAATGCACTTTGAACGACGACACAAGAATTGAGATTTAACCATGCTTTGCATGATAGCATGCAATATTAAAAACACAACATAATTTTAGGATCAGATTAGGGTGCGTATCAGATAATTGGAGCATTTTCTGAATAAGGATTGGGTAGAGTTGCATTAAAAAAATTGCCTCAAAAGTCAGATAGAGAATCTAGCGCACGATTTGCGGGCCAGAGAAGGGAAGAGGGGAGAGGGAAGAGAGATAGAAGAAAGGAGAGGTCAGAGAATAAAGGTGAAGAGAGGAGAGGAGAGGAGAAGAGGAGAGAAGCCAGAGGAGAAGGGAGAGGAGAGGAGAGGAGAGGAGATGAGAGGAGAGGAGAGGAGAGGGGAAGACAGGGGAGGAGAGAGGAGAGAAGTGGGAGAAGAAGGGAGAGGACAAGGGAGGAAAAGAGGAGAGAAAGGAGAAGAGAGAGGAAATTAGAAAGAAGGGAGCTGAGAAGAGACACAAACCTTGAGCAGGCCGGATTGCTATTGTGAAGGACCTGAGGGCCGGATAGAGAGGCTTTGCGGGCCGCATGTGACCCGCGGAGCGGAGTATTCCGACCCTTTACCAAAGCGGACATCGTCAGTGGTGTTTGCTTTTACGAGTTACTTTAAACGAACAGTGAACCCATGTTTATGAGTGAACAAGTCAAGGGTCGTACAGGACTCCAAAGAGAGGAATGCAACCACTATGGTTGTCCCTATTTACTAACTTAGATACTCGTAAAAGAGCATTTTGGCACAGCTCAGTCAATTAGTTGATAAAATTCTCAAATCAATTAATTCTACGTAAACTTCTTTCAGCTTGTGGAGAAAAAAGGCGCCCTGACTCAGCGTCGAGTGGCCATCCTGAAAGGTGAGTCGCTGTTTTACTGTTAGTTATTATTAGAATGAGGTCATGGCTTAAAAATGAGTCGCTTGAGGTGCATTGTCGAAAATGGGTTGCTGAAACCTTGATAGTGGGGATTACAAAATATTTTTCTGTTTTACCCTTCTTAATCTGAAGAAATTAGCAATAGTAACTGCTAAAATTCTTATTACAGAAGTATAATAATTGATTACACCTGTCCCAATTGGACCAGATGTGCAACCGACAGCTCAGCCGCAGCCATTGCGCGGCGCATCTGAAGGCTGCGTATGGCTGTTCAGTCCAAGGACTGGGGGGGGGGGGTCACCACACACCCTCAATTACCCCAGCTAATGCTGATACCCATTTTACAGCTGCGTGAACTGAAGCAATGCAGAGTTAAGTGTCTTGCTCAAGGACACTGTAAATTGTTCCAGTGAGATCGGAAATCGAACCCCGACCTTCCAGTCGTGAGTCCGACGGTCTAACCACTGAGTTTCAACCACCCCCTGTACCTAGTGGTTCAGTAGAATTTTCTGAACTACTCGTAGCTAGGTGTCTATGAACTTAAGAAGACACCATAAGAAGCTTCGAAAACGCAAGACAGACTCAAGCTTAGAGGTAAATATTGCTCTAGGAACGCGTGATTAACCGGGACAGAGTAGTTCGGTGATCAGAGCGTCTGACTCTCGCAAGAAAAGTTCGCTGGAGTGTTGTTGTGCGATTCACACCCATGAGTCAGAATCAGTGAGTCTGACGATTAGACAATCCGGGATGCTGTGAGCCTGTGAACGAGTGCGTGCCTGTGTACAGTATTGGCGCACTTGTTTGGTGCTCAGGAGTCAACGTAATGGCTCAGTGCTGGCTATGTCCGCAAGCCCTCCTGTAAATATAATTTATTAGGAACAATCTTTACATAGGGAGGAAGTTGATAAGACAGCAGTAGGGGACACATCGCAAACCTCGGAGCCAATCGGGGAGCTAAATCCGCGGGGCAGATGCTCAATAAATAGAAGACGGAATTGTCACTGCCGACGCCCTCCAGACCTACAACTTCTTCGCTCTGTGAGTACCTGGCAGAGCTCCAAGAATGAAGGCAGGAGTTGGTGATGGGCCGCCGGTTGCGAACGTCACTGAACAGGGCATATACTCCGAACCGATGGGTACACAGACATCTCGCATCGATGAAGAGCTGCAGTTGCAAAGCGTCATGCTGCTGCTCTATCTCTGCGCAGTCGCGCTACTTATTGTCTGCATTCACTGCCTGAACGGGCCAACGTTCAGCCGCTATAAACTGGGCTGTCTGCTCCTCCTGCGCTGGAGCTGCGCAATCGACGTCGCCTGCCTACTGAACCAAGCCGCGTTCACTCTGGTGAATCGTCACTACAACCAGATAGTTGGCAATCTGCGCGCTCTAACCTGGCTATGCAAGCTGCTCAATTTCGGTGAGAACCTCACTATAGATTTGCAGACCTCTTTGCTTATGCTGATTGCTCTGGAGCGGTGCTGCATTTCGATGGACCTGCGCTTCGGACTGAAGCACTTCAGCCCGCTACGGCTCAAAATTGGGGCCGCCCTAGCCAGCGCCGTGATCCTGACAATGAATTTGAACTACATCTGGATGTACAGCAGCATCGTCACCAGCGAAAGCAACAGCACCATCTACGAGTGCCGAGTGGTCGATGGTTACGAAAAAATCTACTCGGTCATTGCTTTTGTCCAACTTTGGATCAACGTGTACATACCAGTGGTGTGGTGCAACATCTGCGGCCTGGTTTTCATCGGCTGTTTGACTACTTGCAACGCGAACGAGCGGCCAAGCGTAGTGCTGCGCAGGACTGTGCTCGGCGGTAGACGGCAACTGAACCGGAGGTTCCTTCGCGACCTAGACCGAGTTCACCAGCAAATGAAACTGCTGCATCTCATTGTTGGCTTCTTCTTCTACCAGCCGTTGGCTATAACTGGCTGCATTGGGGCGATACAGGTGCCAATAGCTACTGATATCTATCCAGTCCTCATCTACATCGTGAAGCCCATGAAGAACATTCTGTGCGCCCTGGCTACCGCCACCTTTGTCGCTTACAATCTTGCTACCGCACGGATTCGCAGAGCCAGGCGCAGCCGATGTCAGCCGGTGAACAACAATTAACTTCAGCTCATTCCAATGCAAGTGCTCAACTAGAACCACAGATACTATACTAGAATAACTAGATGGGCCAATCGGGTATATATACTTTTAAAACAGCTTTCTACTTTCAGTTAAGTAGCAAAGAAGAATACATAAGCTATTTTATAAAAATAAAGGCAGCTGAGAGGACTTTGATAATTTTAGAACCCAAAGCTTGCAGGCGTAAACAACTTGCTAATTGGTTCAGCAATAATGTACATTAGCCAGTCCACTAAAATGTACATGGCAGCTTTAGGCTGGAATAACCGAAGGAAGGCAATAAAAATTGGGGCGGGCGGGGGGTTAAGTTGTGTTTAAAGAAAGGCGCAGTTGGAGGGTTTAAGGGGGCTTTAAAAATACATTAAAATGCTTCTGTTTAACTTACTACTGAACTGAAAGTAGTTTACACTCAAATGTTATTCTAGTATTTGTGGACAGAACCGATCGAGAAAGCACACCAATCTCCATAGACACAAATATCTTAATCACATGCAATGAAAGACAGTTAATAAAAATTGTCAAAACTTTCTGCCTGTCTGTATTTTTAGCTTTAAGAATCTTTTTTGTTGTTACAAAATTATTTTAAGTAATTTTCCTTATTTAATTCTAATTGGCTTATCCCCGTTATTAAAGCTGTACTCTCTCGTCTGAATGAATTATTCACTAGCTGCTATTAAAAAAATAAATCCCTTAAATCTCATTGCTTTATTTATGCCCAAAATAGCCAGTGTGGAAAAAATCTGTTTATTAAATAATGCGGTGTTTTGTAAGTGCACATTTTCGAGAGCGGCAATATCTTGCAGACAGCAATCTCCGATCAAGATTAGCCAACCACAAAAACCATGTTATGCGAAACAATGAGGACTGCGAGACCAAAGATCTCTTACGAGAACAGGACTCGCCGAAAGTGCCGTGTGGGGGGGGGGGGTAGAAAGTGAAGTTCACTTCCTTGTATAAGTGTTTCGAATTTTAAGAACCTTACTGCATAGGATAAAGGATTTTACCTATTGACTCAAGAAGATAAAGACATGATGTAAATTCTAGCAAAATTCATCAAAGACAGGACAAAAGGCAATAAGATTTTTCGATTTTTTTCTTTTGCAGAATTGCAATATTAATTAATTCGCCTCAAATAAACTTATAAAATATAAAAATCTGCCCCCCCGTCGGTGTGCGTGCATTCAATAATAACAAATAGCAACAATGGTTTGTCATTTTCTTAGTGCACTGCATCTTCTAGCTGTCCATTGTAAGGACTGCAATATAATCAATTCACAAAAGCAATGAGTTGTCTGTTTTTATTCGGAAATTTAAACGATAACTATAATTTATTGCGGAAAGCTGCATGAACCTTCAAGACTAGATTAAAAACCAAACTAGATTAAAAACCAAACTAGATTAAAAACCAAACTAGATTAAAAACCAAACTAGATTAAAAACCAAACTAGATAAAAACCAGACTAGATTAAAAACCAGACTAGATTAAAAACCAAACTAGATTAAAAACCAAACTAGATAAAAACCAGACTAGATTAAAAACCAGACTAGATTAAAAACAAGACTAGATTAAAAACCAGACTAGATTAAAAACAAGAATAGATTAAAAACTAGACTTATAGATTTGAACTAGACTAGATTAAAACTAGACTAGATTAAAAACTAGACTAGATTAAAACTAGACTAGATTAAAAACTATACTAGATTAAAACTAGACTAGATTAAAAACTATACTAGATTAAAACTAGACTAGATTAAAAAATATACTAGATTAAAACTAGACTAGATTAAAAACTAGACTAGATTAAAACTAGACTAGATTAAAAACTATACTAGATTAAAAACTAGACTAGATTAAAACTAGACTAGATTAAAAACTAGACTAGATTAAAACTAGACTTGATTAAAAACTAGACTAGATTAAAAACTAGACTAGATTAAAAACTAGACTAGATTAAAAACTAGACTAGATTAAAACTAGACTTGATTAAAAACTAGACTAGATTAAAAACTATACTAGATTAAAAACTAGACTAGACTAGATTAGATTTCAAGAGGTGGGACAACCTCGCTGCGGGAAATTCTCATAGATCCCTTAGGAGTGGTTTTGAGATGATGAGCTCCGACCTGCATTAGGAATACGGGATTTGAAACTGCCTTTTCTCGGAAAAAGAATTAGAAGTCGAGAACTTAAAATATCCAAAGCCACCCACCCAAAGAAATCAATGCCTTTCGGTGGACTGTCGGTATGGTGGAGGGGAGTTGGGGATTAATCAGCTTGGACAGCCAGCAGATCGGAGCTTCAGGGCGCCACCATTTCCTTGTCTCCGCTCCTTGGATACATTGAAATGGTGTGGCGATCCCAGCAGCCCACGGGGTGACTTGGGAATCGGTGCATCCACTTTGTTCGCTTTTTCAGCATTTTAATCTTCGATTTTTTACCGCCATGCATAATTTTGGATTTCGGATAGCTTAGTTAGTTAGTTAGTTAGTTAGTTAGTTAGTTAGTTAGTTAGTGAGTTAGTTAGTTAGTTAGTTAGTTAGTTAGTTAGTGAGTTAGTTAGTTAGTTAGTTAGTTAGTTAGTTAGTTAGTTAGTTAGTTAGTTAGTTAGTGAGTTAGTGAGTTAGTTAGTTAGTTAGTTAGTTAGTTAGTTAGTTAGTTAGTTAGTTAGTTAGTTAGTTAGTTAGTTAGTTAGTTAGTTAGTTAGTGAGTTAGTTAGTTAGTTAGTTAGTGAGTTAGTTAGTTAGTTAGTTAGTTAGTTAGTTAGTTAGTTAGTTAGTTAGTTAGTTAGTTAGTTAGTGAGTTAGTTAGTTAGTTAGTTAGTTAGTTAGTGAGTTAGTTAGTTAGTTAGTTAGTTAGTTAGTTAGTTAGTTAGTTAGTTAGTTAGTTAGTGAGTTAGTTAGTTAGTTAGTTAGTTAGTTAGTTAGTTAGTTAGTTAGTGAGTTAGTTAGTTAGTTAGTTAGTTAGTTAGTTAGTTAGTTAGTTAGTTAGTTAGTTAGTTAGTTAGTTAGTTAGTTAGTTAGTTAGTTAGTTAGTTAGTTAGTTAGTTAGTTAGTTAGTGAGTTAGTTAGTTAGTTAGTGAGTTAGTTAGTTAGTTAGTTAGTTAGTTAGTTAGTTAGTTAGTTAGTGAGTTAGTTAGTTAGTTAGTTAGTTAGTTAGTTAGTTAGTTAGTTAGTTAGTTAGTTAGTTAGTTAGTTAGTTAGTTAGTTAGTTAGTTAGTTAGTTAGTTAGTGAGTTAGTTAGTTAGTTAGATAGTTAGTTTGTTTGTTTGTTAGTTTGTTAGTTTGTTAGTTACAATAGTTAGTTATTTAGTTTTCTAATGTATTTTCTAATGTAAGATAGATTTTCTAATGTCTCCCAAACGAAGCGATGACGGGAATTTCCCACATATCCCGCAGAGTCTTTCCAGATTCCCGAGGATGCCGTCCTCGCCCAGTTCGCCGACCTGTCGCCTCGGCCCAGTCAGTACTCCCCGTTCCAGCCTCCTTGCGACTCAACTCCTCGGCGGCGTCATCAGCTCGAGGTCGACGACGAGCCCGACAACTTCAACGAGGTCGCCAACACGCCGCGTCAACCGCCGCGTCTTCTCGACGGCGTTGAAGTCATCGAGGCCTACGACGAAGAGATCGAAGAAGATGTTGAAAATGACAACAACGACGATGACAACGACAAAAGCGGAGCGGTCACCACGGCGGACGAAGACGAAGGCAACTCGACGGACACGGTGCGGCACCAGCTGGTGCAGAAGGTGCTGCAGTCGGACCAGCTGGCCAAGCAGCAGCAGCCGCAGTCCGTCGACTCACCTCGCGACGCTGAGCTCATCAACTCGACGCTGAGTCGCCTGCTGCTGCCCCAGTCAGGCCAGCCGTCCAGCCGACGCCAGCCGAACGGCTTTCAAGAAGCTCCACCGCGTCCGCAGCTGCCATCACCGCCGCCTCCGCCAGCGGAGGTGCTCAGCGATGTTCTGTCGTCCCGGTCTCGACGCAGCGATCCTCGGCCGGCGTCCGCAACCGCTGTGACGACAGCAGCAGTGTTTTCTGGAAATCGGCAACAACAGGCGGAAGAAGCGGATGCCACCGCCGCCGCCGACGCCTCCTCAACGAACGCTTCGTCGGCGTCTTCCGACGCGGGCACCGCCAGAGCCGCCAGTGCTGCTGCCGGCGGCGGCGGCAGTTTCCGTCGGGCGGCCTCCGAGACGCAGCTACGTCGCAGTCGTCCGCGCCGTCAGGACCCGGAGTTCGCGGCCGCGCTGCGCGAGTACCTGCACGCCAGCTCCAGCTCGGACGTGGATTTGGACGAGACCAGAGGGGCCAAGCGAGCGGCGGAGCAGCGGCCGCAGGCCCTGCAACCGCTTGAGTCAGCGAAACCGCCATCGAGGCCAGGGCAGCTCAGCACCGCCAGGTTTGTCAGGCCCTCTGATTTACCTGCCCATGAGCCTTCGCATTCAGTGACCCACTGACCTACTGACTGATCCATCGGCCAAGTCACTGACCAAGGAAAACAATGCCACCTAGGAACCGCTGACCCACTGCTGACCCAACTCTGACCCATTACTGACCTATCGCTGACCCACCTCTGACCCACCTCTGACCCATCACTGACCCACCGCTGACCCACCGCTGACCCAACTCTGACCACCGCTGACCCACCGCTGACATACCACCCAACAGGTCGCTCGACTCCTCATCGACGGCCAAGTCGTTCCGCAGCGGCGCCGCCGGCGCGGCCGAAGCCTCCTCCTCCGCGTCGTCGGCCCCGGGACTCGTGTTCCCCGGCCGAATCTCGGCGGCTGACGACGCTGCCGACAGCGACGCCCCGGCAGGCGCGGTTCTCTGCGCCGCTGTACAGCAGGGCTACTTGTTCACCTCCGTCGCGGATGGCGCTGTCAGGCGCTACTCGCTGCGCACCCACCGATGCCTGACTGTCTACCGAGAGCCCGGCACCGGAGCCGAGGCCTCAGCCTGGCTGCTCCTGACGTCGACAGCCGAGCCGCTGCTGTTCTTCGCCGAGGCCGCCGCCCTGGTTGGCCACGACGTCCGCACCGGAGCGCGGATGCGCCTGCGGCAGCTGGAGTCCGCCCCCACCGCAGCCTGCCTGCGCTGGGGCTCGGTGTACGCTGGCTGCGAGGATGGGCGCGTAGTTAAGTATGACGTGGCAGCCGACTCGGTCAGGTGAGTGGCCTAGGACCTGAGACCATAGCAACAGGAAACCGAGACCATAGCAACAACAACTTGAGACCATAGCAACAGGAACCCGGGACCATAGCAATAGGAGACCATAGCAACAGTAACCTGAGACTATAGCAACAGGAGACCATAGCAACAGGAACCCGGGACCATAGCAATAGGAACGTGAGATCATAGCAACAGGAAACCGAGACCATAGCAACAGGAAACCGAGACCATAGCAACAGCAAACCGAGACCATAGCAACAGTAACCTGAGACCATAGCAACAGTAACCTGAGACCATAGCAACAACGCTTCATCTTCCCAATGTTGCAGAACCATCATAGACTCGGTGGATGAAGCTGACGGTGGCGCTGTTGTCTCTCTCGAAGCGGCTCTGCAGCAGCCGGGCGGTCGCCGAGTTCTCCTGCGCGGCTGCCGCGCCACGCCGGACCTCCTGGTGGCCGACGAGCGCACTGGGAAGCTGCTGGCCCGGCTGGCACCATGCAGGAGCAGCGGCGTCGCCCTGGACGACGGGCCGGCGCTGGCGATCCGCGTTGCACCCGGCGGCGACGTCGCCTTCGTTGTCAACCGCCGGCGTTTGCTGGCCCACCGGATCTCCTTCGGCGAAAGCGAAGCGACGCCGACGCCGATCTGGGAGCTGCCGGCCGTTGGCCAAGCCGAGTTCACCTGCCTGCACCTCGGCCTGCGCTGTGATTGGCTGTTCGCTGGCCAATCAGACGGCTCTGTGCTCTGCTTCTGCCTGGACCAACAGCAGCAGCCTCAAGCCTTCCCGGATGTGCCAACAGTCTGCCTGACTCCGAGCACCTCCGGGTCCGTGGTGACGACCATCGCCTTCTACGACGTTGCGCGTCACGTGGTCAGCGGCGACGCCTCCGGCTGTCTGGTCATCAGCGACAGCCTTCCGGTGCCGCTGCCGGCGCCGCCAGCTGACTCGTCGTCGAAAGTGCCGACTTTGAGCCTCGGGCTGGTCTGAGAGCCTCCGCAGCATTGTCGATCCAGCGTCGATTTTTAGCCCGAAGGATTTTAGTTCAATTTTTGTGTTGCGCACTTATAATACTTATAAAACATTTTCAGTAGTAGTGTAGTAGCATTTTTTGTTAAGTTTTTGTGATTACGCTCGTATATTTATCAATCCACCCTTAGGTAGCAAAAATACTTAAAGTTATTGGCTCATCATTTTTAATACTATTGTGCCTTAATCTTTCCAGTTCCTGATACCGCTATAGGTAGTAAGCTTCCGATTCCTAAAATACTTTGCACCTGGAAGAAATTACTGGGAATTCGGGGTGGCTACATGATATGAGGGATGGGTAGTATTGTGGGTGCTGGAGTGAGAGAATGGGAGTGGGGTGGGTGCAGGAGTGAGAGACGGGGAGTGGGGTGGGTGCAGGAGTGAGAGACGGGGAGTGGGGTGGGTGCAGGAGTGAGAGACGGGGAGTGGGGTGGGTGCAGGAGTGAGAGACGGGGAGTGGGATGGGTGCAGGAGTGAGAGACGGGGAGTGGGATGGGTGCAGGAGTGAGAGACGGGGAGTGGGGTGGGTGCAGGAGTGAGAGACGGGGAGTGGGATGGGTGCAGGAGTGAGAAACGGTGGTGGGTGCAGGAGTGAGAAACGGTGGTGGGTGCAGGAGTGAGAAACGGGGGTGGGTGCAGGAGTGAGAGACGGGGAGTGGGGTGGGTGCAGGAGTGAGAGACGGGGAGTGGGGTGGGTGCAGGAGTGAGAGACGGGGAGTGGGATGGGTGCAGGAGTGAGAAACGGTGGTGGGTGCAGGAGTGAGAAACGGTGGTGGGTGCAGGAGTGAGAAACGGGGGTGGGTGCATGAGTGAGAGACGGGGAGTGGGGTGGGTGCAGGAGTGAGAAACGGGGGTGGGTGCAAGAACGAGGGACAGAGTAAGTTAAGTAAAACAAAAATCAACTTTTTCGATGAACGCTTTCTCGTAGTGCTGAGCTGTTTGTTACAGCTGGTTAATTGTTTGATCTTTTTTGAATGTTTTTTTAATGCGTTTTGTATAATTTTTTACAATAAATCGAATTTTTGAACTATTGCTTAACGGATGGGATACAGAAAAACACTTTTGCTTGAGCAGCTGGTTGCTCTCAGCACTGCTGCAAAAATTGATCAATTTTATTCAATCCTCGAAACAATGAACAAGATTGTGTCTAAAATACTGCTTTTAGTAAGCTCATATTCCTCGATAGGTTCTATTTTCTCTTTAAAATTGACGCTAAACTTACTCAAATACGTAAAAACGGACATAAACCAGAAATAAATACATTTATTCTCAAAACTGTAATAATGGTCGCTATTGAATGAATGCCCTACAGTGGAACTTGTGGAGTGTCCAGAAAGTGCTTAAAAAACTCAAAGCAAAGTTTTAATCCACATTTAATTGCCGAACTTCAGACATCAGACTTCAAATCTCCTGTTTCAGCCTTCAAATTGCAAATCTCAGCCTTTAATTTTTAAATCTCAGCTTTCAACTCTCAAATCTCAGCCGTCAACTTTCAAATCTCAGCCTTTAATTTTTAAACCTCAGCCTTCAATTTTTAAATCTAAGCTTTCAACTTTCAAATTTCAGCCATCAACTCTCAAATCTCAGCCTTCAAATTTCAATCTCAGCCTTAAATCTCAAATCTCAGCCTTCAAATCTCAAATCTCAGCCTTCAAATTTCAAATCTCAGCCTTTAAATCTCAAATCTCAGCCTTTAAATCTCAAATCTCAGAGTTCAAATTTCAAATCTTAGCCTTTAACTCTCAAATCTCAGCCTTCAATTTTTTAAATCTCAGCTTTCAACTCTCAAATCTCAGCCGTCAACTTTCAAATCTCAGCCTTCAAATTTCAAATCTCAGCCTTCAATTTTTTTAATCTCAGCTTTCAACTATAAAATCTCAGCCTTCAAATTTCAAATCTCAATTTTCACATTTTTTAAAACTCAGCATTCAACTCTCAAATCTCAGCTTTCAAATCTCAGATACCAATCTTCGAATCTGAAATCTGGTGCTGCACCGGCGGCGACGGCGGCACCTCTGGCAGGCCGCCGGTAGACCATGGAGCGGCAGCGGCCCCCCAGCAGCCGGCTGAAAACGCGGGTGTCTCATCTGGCGCAGGAGCCGAGCAGGACCGGCTGTAGGCTGGGGGAGGCTCGGCGGCTGCTGGCACGGCTGGCAGCTGGCAGAGCTGATGCGGCTTGCGCTGCAGGTCCCGGCCGCTCCTCCCAAACCGGCCGCCGCCGCCGCCGCCGCCGCTGCGCCGGTCACCGGGCGCCGCCTGCCGCGGCTTAGTGCTGCCGAATTTTGTCTGGGCGAAGGCGGCCGCGGTGAAGAAGCTGGACGACGAGCTGCTCTTCTGCACCAGTTGCATCTGAGGCTGCTGAGGCCGCTGCTGAGACCGCTGGCTGTACAGCGTCAGGAGCGGCCCTGAGAGGGGTGTGAGATGTAGGGTGTGAGATGTAGGGTGTGAGATGTAGGGTGTGAGATGTAGGGTGTGAGATGTAGGGTGTGAGATGTAGGGTGTGAGATGTAGGGTGTGAGATGTAGGGTGTGAGATGTAGGGTGTGAGATGTAGGGTGTGAGATGTAGGGTGTGAGATGTAGGGTGTGAGATGTAGGGTGTGAGATGTAGGGTGTGAGATGTAGGGTGTGAGATGTAGGATGTGAGATGTAGGGTGTGAGATGTAGGGTGTGAGATGTAGGATGTGAGATGTAGGGTGTGAGATGTAGGGTGTGAGATGTAGGGTGTGAGATGTAGGGTGTGAGATGTAGGGTGTGAGATGTAGGATGTGAGATGTAGGGTGTGAGATGTAGGGTGTGAGATGTAGGGCGTGAGATGTAGGGTGTGAGATGTAGGGTGTGAGATGTAGGGTGTGAGATGTAGGGTGTGAGATGTAGGGTGTGAGATGTAGGGTGTGAGATGTAGGGTGTGAGATGTAGGGTGTGAGATGTAGGGTGTGAGATGTAGGGTGTGAGATGTAGGGTGTGAGATGTAGGGTGTGAGATGTAGGATGTGAGATGTAGGGTGTGAGATGTAGGGTGTGAGATGTAGGGTGTGAGATGTAGGATGTGAGATGTAGGGTGTGAGATGTAGGGTGTGAGATGTAGGATGTGAGATGTAGGGTGTGTGATGTAGGGTGTGAGATGTAGGGTGTGAGATGTAGGGTATGAGATGTAGAGTGTGAGATGTAGGGTGTGAGATATAAGGTGTGAGATGTAGGGTGTTAGATGTAGGGTGTGAGATATAAGGTGTGAGATGTAGGGTGTGAGATGTAGGGTGTGAGGTGTAGGGTATGAGATGTAAGGTGTGAGATGTAGGGTGTGAGATGTAGGGTGTTAGATGTAGGGTGTGAGATGTAGGGTGTGAGATGTAGGGTGTGAGGTGTAGGGTATGAGATGTAAGGTGTGAGATGTAGGGTGTGAGATGTAGGGTGTGAGATGTAGGGTGTGAGATGTAGGGTGTGAGGTGTAGGGTGTGAGATGTAGGGTGTGAGATGTAAGGTGTGAGGTAGGTAAGAGGTAGGATGTGAGAGGTAGGATGTGAGAGGTAGGATGTGAGAGGTAGGTGGTGAGATGTAGAGTGTGAGGTAGGATGTGAGGCAGAGTTGAGTTTGGGTGTGGATGTAGGTGAAATCAAGGACAACTTAAGTTGAAGGACACAACACTCAAAATCTATGGCAATTTTTTGAAGGCAAAAAAATTAACAAAATCCCAATTTTCTGAACGAAAAGCTTTATGAATATCAATAGAGCTATAAGAAAGGCACAACATATCAAATGATGAACAGTGAGTCTGCCTTCTATCGAAAGCAATATCAAATTTTTGTGCTGAAAAAATGAAAAATTCTTATCTCCGTAGTGAATTTTTCGGCGAAAAATTGCCTTCAAAAATTACCATAGATTTTGAGTGTTGTGTCCTTCAACTTAAGTTGTCCTAGGGTGAAAGTTACGAGTAGGTGAGTTTCAGGTTAGAGGTAGGTGAGAGGTAGGTTAGAGGTAGGTGAGAGGTAGGTTAGAGGTAGGTGAGAGGTAGGTTAGAGGTAGGTGAGAGGTAGGTTAGAGGTAGGTTAGAGGTAGGTGAGAGGTAGGTGAAAGGTAGGTTAGAGGTAGGTGAGAGGTAGGTTAGAGGTAGGTTAGAGGTAGGTTAGAGGTAGGTGAGAGGTAGGTTAGAGGTAGGTGAGAGTTAGGTTAAAGGTAGGTGAGAGGTAGGTTAGAGGTAGGTGAGAGGTAGGTTAGAGGTAGGTGAGAGGTAGGTTAGAGGTAGGTGAGAGGTAGGTTAGAGGTAGGTGAGAGGTAGGTTAGAGGTAGGTGAGAGGTAGGTTAGAGGTAGGTGAGAGGTAGGTTAGAGGTAGGTGAGAGGTAGGTTAGAGGTAGGTGAGAGGTAGGTTAGAGGTAGGTGAGAGGTAGGTTAGAGGTAGGTGAGAGGTAGGTTAGAGGTAGGTGAGAGGTCTGAGAGGTAGATGAGAGGTAGGTGAGAGGTCTGAGAGGTAGGTGAGAGGTAGGTGAGAGGTCTGAGAGGTAGGTAAGAGTGTGCGCTCGGCCTAGTCCTCGTCAGCGCACATTCATGGCGGTGAAGCCGCCCCAGGCTCACCCTTCTCCCCCACCCGGTAGGTGACCTCGCCGGGGTCAATCCACAGCGTCAGACCGTCGGGCAGCACCGCCAGGATCTCGGCGACGTCCAAGCCGACCTCCCTGGCCGAGGCCAGCAGCAGTTCATCCGGTCGGCTTCCGGTGATTGACAGGCAACGGAAACCGGCGCCCCGGAGCGGCTGGTCCTCATGCCAGTGGCCGGTGAACTTCAGTCGAATCGCCTTCTCTAGCTCCTCGGACAGCAGCTGGACTCGGCGACGAGGCACTCGGCCGAACAGAAAGGAGGCGATGAACCCGACAGCTGCGGCAACCTCGGAGTCCATGGCGGGCGCGGCGACTGGACTGGAAGTTCAATGGATTGCTAGTCTAGCCAACGACTCAATGAATCTAAGTGGATTGCTAGCCTAGCCAAATACTCAAAGTATCTGAGTGGATTGCTAGTCTAGCCAATGACTTAATGAATCTAAGTGGATTGCTAGCCTAGCCAAATACTCAAAGTATCTGAGTGGATTGCTAGTCTAGCCAATGACTCAATGAATCTAAGTGGATTGCTAGTCTAGCCAATGACTCAATGAATCTAAGTGGATTGCTAGCCTAGCCAAATACTCAAAGTATCTGAGTGGATTGCTAGTCTAGCCAATGACTCAATGAATCTAAGTGGATTGCTAGTCTAGCCAATGACTCAATGAATCTAAGTGGATTGCTGGTCTAGCCAATGACTCAAAGAATCGAAATGGATTGCTAGTCTAGCCAATGACTCAATGAATCTAAGTGGATTGCTAGTCTAGCTTGTATGTGCTATAGCTGATGTAATTAAAAAACCAATACATTTCTAGTTTAGACTACAAAGCATTGATATAGTGATTGCAATTGTCATAAATTAAAACTTTAACCAACTGAAGCAGATATAACTTGTAACAGTATTTAGAATTAAAGTGAATGCAGAAACAGTAACGATTTGGGGTACCTCGATCGTATTAAGGGGAGTAGGGTTTAACGCAATACAATCTGTAAACATATCCAGGTGCGCCGCCGCTGTCTTTCTTGGCTTGTTCTCAGCGAATTAACTGGAACTCGCAGCTCGAGTCAGGCCCTGCGAGTGACTTATTGGCCTGACTAGAGGTGGGCGGGACTCAGAGAGGTGCGTCTGCTGAGCCGCAGCTACCGTTTCTCATGAGAGTTCTTCATGTAGAATCTCCAGATTCACTTTATTTCCGTTTTGCCCGTTTTACTGTGTCTGCCTCCCCTGTCTGCCTGTCTGCCTCCCCTGTCTGCCTGCCTGACTCCCCTGTCTGCCTGTCTGCCTCCCCTGTCTGCCTGTCTGCCTCCCCTGTCTGCCTGTCTGCCTCCCCTGTCTGCCTGTCTGCCTCCCCTGTCTGCCTGTTTGCCTTCCACTGTCTGCCTGTCCGCCTCCCCTGTCTGCCTGTCTGCCTCCCCTGTCTGCCTGTCTGCCTCCCCTGTCTGCCTGTCTGCCTCCCCTGTCTGCCTGTCTGCCTCCCCTGTCTGCCTGTCAGCCTGCCCTGTCTGCCTTTTTTCTGTCTGTCTTAGTGTCTGTCTTAGTGTCTGTCTTAGTGTCTGTCTGTCTGTCTGTCTGTCTGTCTGTCTGTCTGTCTGTCTGTCTGTCTGTCTGTCTGTCTGTCTGTCTGTCTGTCTGTCTGTCTGTCTGTCTGTCTGTCTGTCTGTCTGTCTGTCTGTCTGTCTGTCTGTCTGTCTGTCTGTCTGTCTGTGTAAATCCCTGTATCTATCGAAGGACTCAGTCTAAGCTCATACGGCAGAGGGTTGCCTCTCTCAACCAGCTGGCAATCTAAACTGCTGTTCGACCTGAGCAGAAGTCTGAGTATATTGCTTGTATTTACAAATCAATTAATCAGTGGCTGGTGAGGGTTGCACATAAAGAACTAATTTGCCTTTCAGCTACTTACTGGGTCTTGTATCCTAAACTGCAGTAGTACGAGCGTGTTTGCTTGCCGGTTATAAAACTTATGAGCACTCGCTTTCAGCTCTGCTTCGCCTGTTAATCCGAAACTGCTCAAGTGAGTTCTCGATTCGATTCGTGGAATCGACAGGGACTTAATAATTATTCGAGTTCATGTGCCACACGAAGTCTGATTGGTTGCGGCAGAAGAAAAATGCGTTTTTAAGTAATTTGAAGCAAAGCGTGACGCAGAGTGACAATTAGAGAGTGACACAGAGTGACAATTAGAGAGCGACACAGAGTGACAATTAGAGAGTGACACAGAGTCACAATTAGAGAGTGACACAGAGTGACAATTAGAGAGTGACACAGAGTGACAATTAGAGAGTGACACAGAGTGACAATTAGAGAGTGACACAGAGTGACAATTAGAGAGTGACACAGAGTGACAATTAGAGAGTGACAGAGTGACAATTAGAGAGTGACACAGAGTGACAATTAGAGAGTGACAATTAGAGAGTGACAATTAGAGAGTGACAATTAGAGAGTGACACAGAGTGACAATTAGAGAGTGACAATTAGAGAGTGACACAGAGTGACAATTAGAGAGTGACAATTAGAGAGTGACACAGAGTGACAATTAGAGAGTGACACAGAGTCACAATTAGAGAGTGACGCAGAGTGACAATTAGAGAGTGACACAGAGTGACAATTAGAGAGTGACACAGAGTGACAATTAGAGAGTGACACAGAGTGACAATTAGAGAGTGACACAGAGTGACAATTAGAGAGTGACACAGAGTGACAATTAGAGAGTGACGCAGAGTGACAATTAGATAGTGACAAGGAGTGACGGTTTCAGGGTAAAAGTTTTGAGACAGAGGCTGACGCAGAGTGACAGGGAGACAGAGGATGGCACAGTGACAGGTTTTAAAACTAGAGATTAAATTAAGAGGGACAATTCATGACAGGTGTTTATTGCAACAGTTTTAATCATGTTATGATAATAGTATTTGAAATTTTACTTAAGTCACTTTGCCAATAAAGATACCAAATGAAATAATAAATTATTTGGCGCAGGTGACGTTCAGGGTACATGTGCCAAATTATTCAGCTGGTGATATGCAAAAACCTTATTCGCAAGGTGCTAATTAGCTAGCAATAAATTTTACATTTTATGAATTCAAAATTTTATTCAAGACCTGAATGCACGTTTGAGCCATTGAAGTTTATAGTCCTAGTTTTTTACTTTGTGACCTTAAGTGACCCGAGCAGACGAGGAACTTGGATGACCTCATATGACCTCAGATAACCATTGTTCAATGACCTCAGATAACCATTGTTCAATGATCTCAGATAACCATTGTTCAATGACCTCAGATAACCATTGTTCAATGACCTCAGATAACCATTGTTCAATGACCTCAGATAACCTTTGTTCAATGATCTCAGATAACCATTGTTCAATGATCTCAGATAACCATTGTTCAATGACCTCAGATAACCATTGTTCAATGACCTCAGATAACCATTGTTCAATGACCTCAGATAACCATTGTTCAATGATCTCAGATAACCATTATTCAATGACCTCAGATAACCATTGTTCAATGACCTCAGATAACCATTGTTCAATGATCTCAGATAACCATTGTTCAATGACCTCAGATAACCTTTGTTCAATGACCTCAGATAACCATTGTTCAATGATCTCAGATAACCATTGTTCAATGATCTCAGATAACCATTGTTCAATGACCTCAGATAACCATTGTTCAATGACCTCAGATAACCTTTGTTCAATGACCTCAGATAACCATTGTTCGATGACCTCAGATAACCTTTGTTCAATGATCTCAGATAACCATTGTTCAATGACCTCAGATAACCATTGTTCAATGACCTCAGATAACCATTGTTCAATGATCTCAGATAACCATTGTTCAATGATCTCAGATAACCATTGTTCAATGACCCAAATTGAACGCAAAGAACCAATATTAAAATATTTACGCTAGCATACTCACCAAAGTTGTAATAAATCCTCGAGTCGAGCAAACAGAAATCTATGCGCAATTTGTTGTTCAATTATGAATGTTGCTCAGCAGTCAGTTGCTCAAACTGTCAGTTAAATATTTCCCCCAGAACCCTCTTGTTATCCTATTTTCAGGACTCAAGTCCAATGCCTCCAGCTCAATATTGGCTGCTCAATCTGTCCCATAGCCATGCGGCATTGAAGGAAAACATGCAAATCTAATAACCGGCGTCTGTCTTTGATGTCAGACCAGTTGCTTCTGACAGGCCCTCCTCCCAGGAATTATGTTCCTGTGATGAAGCTTGGCCCTGCAACTGGGATACCAACCCTGCAGTCTTTGAACTGTTTTTGGCAGCCCCCCTCCTTTGTCTGTCAGTTTTACTTTGAAAAATAAAGTTGAAGAAATTTTGTGACAAAATTATTTTGGTTGCTGGGGTTGCACGTCGTGATATTGATAGGCCTGGAGAGTGTACTTGGAGTACAGTATTCGCGCGCTTCTATGTGTAGGTGCCCCAGCTACATGTAAGAATTGAATCTGGATCGAAGCAATTTATCTTCTGGGTTCTTCAATTCATTTTCTAAAAAAGGTTCTCGAACAGTGGTAGTAAAGGTAATTTGCTCGAGGAACTGCAGGAGGGGCCCATAAATTTTCGTCATCCCCATCTGAGTTCCGGGCTTCCGAGCCAGAATTCGCAGGAAAATTCGTCTGACACTGCAGGCCCTCTGCATGCTTTCTGCGGGATCGCAGCTGGGCAGGAATTGAGAACGCTGCTGGCGGAATATAAGAGGGAAATGTCGAGTTAATCCTTCTCTTCCAAAGAAGAGGTCTCCAATTTCTGGAGCATTTTCCTGTCGCGGTGCATTTTTTATTCCTCACTCGCTGAGAGAATCGCCGACTCGCTTACGCAGCCTTGCTTTAAGGCAAATTGCTTCATTTTCCAGCGCTACTTCCAGCGCATTTAGCGCTTAGGCACTTAGACAACAACAGCTCAGACTGCAATTGAGTCTGTCGAAGGGTATATAGGTACTATTCTATAAATTGAGAAATGAGGAATGCTTTTAATTCAAGAAATCGAAATAGTACAACAAAGACCACTGAATGGAATATATCGGTAATAATAGAACAAAGCTCCGCTTGGGTGAAGGCTTGACCAACGAAGTCAGAACTGATTCAGAAAGACAGAGTATAATGGTTGGTTATTCGTAAGTGAGACTTTAGGATAATAGTCCTATGCTCTCGATTGGAGCCAGTAAGTGGCATAGGAAAAAGCCGGACTATTATCCTAAAGTCTCACTAACGAATAACCGCATTGTCGAATTTCAGTAGGGCCATAGACAAAAAGGGCATCGAAAGGAGAGAGGGGTTACCGAGGAGAGAGAGACATAAAGACTGAGGTGGTTTACTGGAGTTTGGGCCATAGACAACGAAGTTGCAAACAGGCCGGGGGTTAAGAGGGTGGAAAGGAAGGAGATGTGGAGAGAAAGAGAGAATAAAACGTAAATAGCTACATTCGCTTGGCCATGGAGAACCAGACGTCATATCCGATCAACTGGGACAATCTGCCTGTCGAAAGTTTAGCCAACGTATCTAGCAGCGAACTCAATTGGATCTCAAGACTTTCCACATCTCAGAAGGACATGAAGGATGACGAAGACTTTTTGAACTTCTTGCACTTTCTTGAGAGCGGTAATACTGCCGATGATTTGCCTCTGCTACCGGCCGAGGATGATGCTCCAGCTAAAGAGGATGGAGAGAATGAAACTGAGCCGAAACGAGTTCCTTTGGATATGCAAGAGGCAATGACGAAAGATGAAATAGTGAGCCTACCAACCAAGACGCGAGAGCAGATGATTGCTCATGGTAACGGTTTTGTGCAGTTCCTTCGCGAACATGGAGCTGCTGTTCATGAATTGAGTCGTGTTGAGATGTGTGAGTTTCTTAGGTATTACTACTACCAATTGCGTCGCCATGATGGCGGTCCATACTCGCCTGCAAGTCTTGTGTGCATCCGCGCCGGGATACAGCGCTTTCTGACTATGGTGGCTGGATTAACGATCAACATTATCGATGGTGAGGAATTCATTCTAGCGAATAGAATACTCCGAATGAAAGTCAGGGAATGGCACAACTCCGGCGGTCAGGTTCGATCATATCCGCCAATCGAGGAGGGTGATATGGAGAAGCTACGGACGTATTTCGACAGATCAAGTGCAGAGACCACTCAGGATGAGTTTCTATTTCGCGTTATGTACGGCCTAGGAGAACGAGGAAGGGAACATCTGGAGTCGATTGAATCCAAGAAGTGGTTGGTGAAGCGCGAAGACTCGGATGGAAGACCGTACTACGCATTGCCTGTACTGAATTCCAAAAACAAGTCTGCCGATCCCAATCGAGCCAAGCGTGACATCGACGTAAAGCAGGCGAGAATCTACGATGTTGGAATTGTGGACGACTACATGGCTATATTACCAACGGAGACGAAGAACAACTCATTGTTTCCCAGGCCACTGAAGAATGCAGGAGGCACCAGACGATTTTGCTTGAAGCAGAAACGAGGAATAAATTACCTGAGGACTTTCATGAAGGCGCTGAGCAAAAAAGCGAAGCTGTCTAAGGAATACACCAATCATAGCATTCGGTGAGTCAGTTGGTCGGGGAAGTGCATGTGATGTTTTCAACTTGTGTCTGATTGAGTCTAATTTACAGTTCAATTGCTCAATTGTTCTAGACTTAGCAGAGTGTGTGACCTGGAATCGGCTGGGCATTCGATGAGCGAGATCATGGCTATCACGGGTCAAAAGTCCGAGAGCACGGTCCGGCGCTACCTGGCAGTTAAACGGGACAAGTCCCTGCAACAATGCAGCGATGCAGTTGAACATGGGACAAAGCGCCGCGACCCACGGTCAAGTAACAATGCCTGCTGACATCAGCATCCAAAGTTCCATCGTGCAAGAAGCAGTGAGCGTGTCTGATGGTCGTCAGATGAACGGTCGGAATATCTTTATTATGAACAACTGCACTTTCAACAATTGCTATCTGTAATGGTCTTCGGCACTATGACAATCGCGCCATATTGATACTGCACTATATATTAACTTTCCATAGCGCTAATCTTTTGTTGTTGGTGTTTGCTGTTTTGTTCTAAAAATAGGCGTCCATTATCCCGAGTTCGAAATCATTATCCTGAAGTTTAAGTGAAAAAATAAATGGAATGTGCTCATGGTTTAACCATCGACGATTGCATTATCCTAAAGGCTGATTTTTGACAATGCCATAGACTCACTAAACAGTAACAGAACGAAAGTTAAGCGAAGCCCAAGTGACATAATATACAACATAGACAGAAAAACAACAATGCATTAAAGCTATAGGCTGAGCTCTACTGCACAACAGTAAAAAATAATCTGGCTTTACCATCTAAATACAAAGAATGATAACTGTGCTTAAATTTACAATTTTATTCAATAGTCACACGTGCAAGTTTTTTTTTTAGCTCGTACCGTTGACTAGCCAATAACGCCGAGAAAGATTAGATCCTTCGGTAATTACAATGAACAAAAATACTGTTTGACAATATATTAGGCTTCATGCGTAATATTTATGTTTAATTAGTAAAACAAAAATTATGTGTTGCATCTGATATCATCTCAGGCGTCTAGTACTGAAAAGTTTTAATATTTTTATTTTACTTAACCCAATTTAAGAAATTTAGAATGAACTTTCTCGGTAATTTATCGCGCTGCTGTTTAATTTTATCTAACAATTATCGTCCTGTCGCGTTTCGTATTCAAGTGCAGTCGCGTGCAATCTCGACTTAACGAGTAAAAACATTTGGATTACTAGGTATTATCTGCATCGTCGATAATAGCATATTTTTTTGCCAGCCATTGGGCGTTAATAGTATATTTTCGAGCTAATTCACAAATGTTGTGCATAAACAATTGGCTGCATTTTTATTTTCGATTTCATCTGAATTTAGCCTTTTCACAGAAGCTCAAATGTAAAATTAGAAATAAAACTGAGAGCTTTTTAACTTCATATCATATATCTTAATACCTGAATCTACAGATATACAGATATCTACCATATTCCATTTGTAACCTGTTTTTTTATTATTGTCGGAATTTAGAAACATTTTAGAAAATATAACATAATGCTTAAATTGTTAAAATTGCTTTTGGATTTTAATTTAATTTTCATTCAATCTTGTCACTTTAATTCAGACTTTATATTTACTATCTCTTGCCATAAGATCATTATTTCAGTAAAATGATCATGCTGCTTTGATAATAAATGTTTCTATTTGAGAACTTTCAAAAATTTATATTTTTTAATTTTGTAAGCAAGGACTACTCAAGTGGGACGAAAAAGAACGTTTTTTAGAAAATTTAGGAGGCAGATTTTATAGAAAAAATACGTTGCGGAGATAGGAGGTTTTCATTTTTTAGAACAAAAAATTCTTAGAAGATTGCTTTTAATAGAAGGCAGACCCAGTTTTCATCTTTTGATATGTCTTGACTTTCTTATAGATCTATTGATATTCATAAAGCTTTTCATTTATAAAATTAAGATTCTATGTTAATTTACATTAAGATTAACATCCTAATTAACATTAAGATTCTATGTTAATTTTATAATGTACGTACGTTTTATGAATCCATTGTATCATTCTGTAAAAGTTTTATTACACAGTCATTATTCTAGAAATCATAAAATAGATTAATCAAATGAATGAGTGTAGCTATAATGCCATTTTTGCGATTTTCAGCCGCAGAACATGTGCAATTAATTATACGTTGGATATAAAATTAACATAGAATCCTAATTTTTTAAACGAAAAAACTTTATGAATATCAATAGCCAGCTATAAAGAGAAGCCAGACGTAGCAAAATATGACCATTAGGTTTCCCTTCTATATCAAACGCGAAAAAAATGATTTTTTGTTGAAAAATGAAAACCTCCTATTTCGTAATGCATTATTTCGGTAAAACCTGCCACGTAAAATTTTCCGAGAAACGTACTTTTCCGTCCTTCTACCTAAGTAGTCCTTGTTTGTAACAATTTCAGTGCATCGAATAATCATATTTTGTTTTGAGTTTTCAACAAAAAAGTCGTCAGAAACACTTGTACACATGTATTAAAAATGTGTTTAATAATTCTAACTTTTTTCATTATTTCAGTAAAATCCTCGCACTCAAATTTCGAAGGGTTCACAGATCTCCATGATTTTCCTCCTCAAGGAAGGATCCTACTAAATTTCCTTTTTCGGTTTTAAGAATCCACTGCGCCTCCAGATGCTGATTTCGGGCCCGACTTTTGGCGAGATCTTCTCGTCCGAGTTTGTTAAGCGCAATCTATATTGATGCTCTCAACAGCTCAAAATAGCGGCAAGCGTCGCATTTGTTGTTTCTATGGCAACAACCCAACGACATCGTCGCCATGGAAACGAAGACGATTAGACGGCAGACTTTCGCAAACAACTCCTGAACCAGCGTGCGACCACGGATTTCGTCAGTCTCTGGTAAATATTTGGAGGTTTTGATTGCAGAAGAAATCGAATATTGCATTAAGAATAAAAAATTTGTTACTTCATCTCTAACCAAATCATTTGTAAGTCACATACTTCGTAGGCTACTAGACCAACTGACCCACAGAATCCTCATTAATCCACAGATTCCTGGACCCACTGACCCACAGATTCCTAAATTCAGTGACGCACAAATTCCTAAACTCACTGACCCACAGATTCCCTAAACTCTCTGACCCACAGAATCCTAAACTCACTGACCCACAGAATCCAAAACTCACTGACCCACAGAATCCAAAACTCACTGACCCACAGATTTCTAAACTCACTGACCCACAGATTTCTAAACTCTCTGACCCACAAAATCCTAGACTCACTGACCCACAGATTTCTAAACTCTCTGACCCACAAAATCCTAGACTCTCTGACCCACAGATTCCTAAACTCTCTGACCCACAGATTTCTAAACTCTCTGACCCACAAAATCCTAGACTCACTGACCCACAGAATCCTAAACTCACTGACCCACAGATTTCTAAAC
>NIVC01002782.1:82500-97465 GCA_002269645.1 Macrostomum lignano
GCCGAGCTGAAGACCAGCTGGGACGCCGTGGCCTTCGCTGCCGCAGCCGGTGCCGCGGTGCTTGCCGCCATTGACGCGGTGCGTCTGGGTAGCGTCAGGCTGGCCACCGAGAGGAGGAAGGCGGAGGCGAGGCTGGAGATTGTGCTGGACGGTGAGTGCTTCATAGTAGCTGTGGATTGGGATCAGGGTGAATGGGGATCAGGGTGAATGGGGATCAGGGTGAATGGGGATCAGGGTGAATGGGGATCAGGGTGAATGGGGATCAGGGTATATGGGGATCAGGGTAGATGGGGATCAGGGTAGATAGGAATCAGAATAGATTGGGATCAGGGTAGATGGGGATCAGGGTAGATGGGGATCAGGGTAGATGGGAATCAGGGTAGATTGGGATCAGGGTAGATTGGGATCAGGGTAGATGGGGATCAGGGTAGATGGGGATCAGGGTAGATGGGGATCATGGTAGATAGGAATCAGAATAGATGGGGATCAGGGTAGATGGGGATCAGGGTAGATGGGGATCAGGGTAGATGGGGATCAGGGTAGATGGGGATCAGAGTAGATGGAAATCAGGGTAGATAGGAATCAGAATAGATTGGGATCAGGGTAGATTGGGATCAGGGTAGATGGGGATCAGGGTAGATGGGGATCAGGGTAGATGGGGATCATGGTAGATAGGAATCAGAATAGATGGGGATCAGGGTAGATGGGGATCAGGGTAGATGGGGATCAGGGTAGATGGGGATCAGGGTAGATGGAAATCAGGGTAGATAGGAATCAGAATAGATTGGGATAAGGGTAGATTAGGATCAGGGTAGATGGGGATCAGGGTAGATGGGGATCAGGGTAGATGGGGATCAGGGTAGATGGGGATCAGGGTAGATGGGGATCAGAATAGATGGGGATCAGGGTAGATGGGGATCAGGGTAGATGGGGATCAGGGTAGATAGGAATCAGAATAGATTGGAATCAGGGTAGATGGGGATCAGGGTAGAAAGGAATCAGAATAGATTGGGATCAGGGTAGATGGGGATCAGAATAGATGGGGATCAGGGTAGATGGGGATCAGAATAGATGGGGATCAGGGTAGATGGGGATCAGAATAGACGGGGATCAGGGTAGATGGGGATCAGGGTAGATGGGGATCAGGGTAGATGGGGATCAGGGTAGATAGGAATCAGAATAGATTGGGATCAGGGTAGATGGGGATCAGGGTAGATAGGAATCATAATAGATTGGGATCAGGGTAGATGGGGATCAGGGTAGATGGGGATCAGAATAGATGGGGATCAGGGTAGACGGGGATCAGAATAGATGGGGATCAGGGTAGATGGGGATCAGAATAGACTGGGATCAGGGTAGATGGGGATCAGGGTAGATGGGGATCAGGGTAGATGGGGATCAGGGTAGATAGGAATCAGAATAGATTGGGATCAGGGTAGATGGGGATCAGGGTAGATGGGATCAGAATAGATGGGGATCAGGGTAGACGGGGATCAGAATAGATGGGGATCAGGGTAGATGGGGATCAGAATAGATGGGGATCAGGGTAGATGGGGATCAGGGTAGATGGGGATCAGGGTAGATGGGGATCAGGGTAGATGGGGATCAGGGTAGATAGGAATCAGAATAGATTGGGATCAGGGTAGATGGGGATCAGGGTAGATGGGGATCAGAATAGATTGGAATCAGGGTAGATTGGGATCAGGGTAGAAAGGAATCAGAATAGATTGGGATCAGGGTAGATGGGGATCAGAATAGATGGGGATCAGGGTAGATGGAGATCAGGGTAGATGGGGATCAGGGTAGATGGGGATCAGGGTAGATAGGAATCAGAATAGATTGGGATCAGGGTAGATGGGGATCAGGGTAGATAGGAATCATAATAGATTGGGATCAGGGTAGATGGGGATCAGGGTAGATGGGGATCAGAATAGATTGGAATCAGGGTAGATTGGGATCAGGGTAGAAAGGAATCAGAATAGATGGGGATCAGGGTAGACGGGGATCAGAATAGATGGGGATCAGGGTAGATGGGGATCAGAATAGATGGGGATCAGGGTAGATGGGGATCAGGGTAGATGGGGATCAGGGTAGATGGGGATCAGGGTAGATGGGGATCAGGGTAGATGGGGATCAGGGTAGATAGGAATCAGAATAGATTGGGATCAGGGTAGATGGGGATCAGGGTAGATGGGGATCAGAATAGATGGGGATCAGGGTAGACGGGGATCAGAATAGATAGGGATCAGGGTAGATGGGGATCAGAGAGTGTGATTAGTTATTAAGTACATTGAAAATTCAAATTGGTGTTGACATGGTGGATTGAAGTGAAAAGCAGATTTAAGGTTCGCGGAGAATGGAGAAATAGAAAGTGGAAAACACTGTCCAAGACATTCACCTCATCCGAAACATTGCGAAAACTTTTTTCTTCACAGAAAAGCAAAATCAGCAATAAATTATATCATTTTTATCCCCATCAGTTTTCGTTTTACGGTCTGTCATACACCCGAAATCCAAAACTTCGCGTGACTCATATCCTTAAAAACTTTCTGCGCAATGGTAACGGGACCTCTGCTACTAGGAGAGGTCAAACTTTCCTCCCTTAGATGTCGAATGGAGGGTTTCTAGGGAAGAGAATTTTCTGGATTTTGCCAGCTGGGCAGCAGGGGATGGATAGTCTTGCCATTGGAGGAGGTTGGAGCTTGCGATATTCAGACAGATAGGCAGAAAATTGGTTTCTCGGAAAGGTGGGTAGGGCGAGGCTGTAAAATGGGATTTCCGTCTGGTTGCAACTGGGAAGTGGCTTCTTGGCGGTCCGCCTGGTGGGTGGCGGGAATCAAATTTTGGTTTCCAGTGTGGAAGCCTGGGCGCTGCGGCTGATTGTTATCGCATCTAGTTCTCTGTCTGTCTGTTTGTCTGTCTGTCTGTCTGTCTATCTGTCTGTCTGTCTGTCTGTCTGTCTGTCTGTCTGTCTGTCTGTCTGTCTGTCTGTCTGTCTGTCTGTCTGTCTGTCTGTCTGTCTGTCTGTCTGTCTGTCTGTCTGTCTGTCTGTCTGTCTGTCTGTCTGTCTGTCTGTCTGTCTGTCTGTATGTCTGTCTGTCTGTCTGTCTGTCTGTCTGTCTGTCTGTATGTCTGTCTGTCTGTCTGTCTGTCTGTCTGTCTGTCTGTCTGTCTGTCTGTCTGTCTGTCTGTCTGTCTGTCTGTCTGTCTGTATGTCTGTCTGTCTGTCTGTCTGTCTGTCTGTCTGTCTGTCTGTCTGTCTGTCTGTATGTCTGTCTGTCTGTCTGTCTGTCTGTCTGTCTGTCTGTATGTCTGTCTGTCTGTCTGTCTGTCTGTCTGTCTGTCTGTCTGTCTGTCTGTCTGTCTGTCTGTCTGTCTGTCTTAGTGTCTGTCTGTCTTAGTGTCTGTCTGTCTGTCTGTCTGTCTGTCTGTCTGTCTGTCTGTCTGTCTGTCTGTCTGTCTGTCTGTCTGTCTGTCTGTCTGTCTGTCTGTATGTCTGTCTGTCTGTCTGTCTGTCTGTCTGTCTGTCTGTCTGTCTGTCTGTCTGTCTGTCTGTCTGTCTGTCTGTCTGTCTTCCTGTCTGCTTGTTTGTGTCTACTTGCCTGTTTGCCTGACTGTCTGTGGTTACCTGTCTGTGGTTACCTGTCCGCTTGTCTATGCCTGCCTCTCTGTTGACTTGCCTGCGTTTCTGCCCATGAGAGTCCTGTATGCCTATCTTAGTTTCTTAGTGTCTTTCTGTCTGTCTATCCGCCCATCTACCCAGCTATATTGATCTGTTACGAATCCGATAGTCTCAATTGTTTCCCAGCATCCATCCCGAACGCCATTTTCCTCCGGTGACCTCATTCCTTCGCTTGGTTTTGTGAGGGCCAGCACTTCGCTGCCTTCATGGTTAAGTTCACTCCAAGGGCAGCAGCTGGAGGCTCCTAGTGGACAGCAAATCTGTTTGGAACTGCCTAGCACAGCAGAGGATTGTAGGCGGCATTTGTTTCTATTTTTTAAGCCACCCTTCCCCTTGCAAAGGATTTTCTTTCCCAGCTTCTTTTAGACCAAGTTCGAGAGGAACTGCGCGCACCTGGGCATAGGGGAATACAGGGATAGGAATCAGTTCATTTTACCTTCTTGTCTTTCTGCTGCCTCGCCTATAGTTCTAATTTTGGAGTAAAAAAAGGTCAATTAGCGAGCAAAACGGCTAGAAAAAGAGTGGCCAAGAAAGTATTGAGCTGAAAGAGGATTAAGATTAAGAGGATTGAAACAATGGGGAATTAAAGTACAACGGGCAGACAACTGCCTCTTCCGCTACTACAATGTCTCTTGATCTCGCTACCACAGTGCCTCTCCCGCTACTACAATGTCTCTTGATCCCGCTACCACAGTGCCTCTCCCTCTACTACAATGTCTCTTGATCCCGCTACCACAGTGCCTCTCCCGCTACTACAATGTCTCTTGATCCCGCTACCACAGTGCCTCTCCCTCTACTACAATGTCTCTTGATCCCGCTACCACAGTGCCTCTCCCGCTACTACAATGTCTCTTGATCCCGCTACCACAGTGCCTCTCCCGCTACTACAATGTCTCTTGATCCCGCTACCACAGTGCCTCTCCCTCTACTACAATGTCTCTTGATCCCGCTACCACAGTGCCTCTCCCTCTACTACAATGTCTCTTGATCCCGCTACCACAGTGCCTCTCACGCTACCACAGTGCCTCTCCCGCTACCACAGTGCCTCTCACGCTACCACAGTGCCTCTCCCGCTACCACAGTGCCTCTCCCGCTACCACAGTTCCTCTCCCGCTACCACAGTGCCTCTCCCGCTACCACAGTGCCTCTCCCGCTACCACAGCGCCTCTCACGCTACCACAGTGCCTCTCCCGCTACCACAGTGCCTCTCCCGCTACCACAGAGCCTCTCCCGCTACCACAGTGCCTCTCACGCTACCACAGTGCCTCTCACGCTACCACAGCGCCTCTCACGCTAGAATCCAAATGATTGTAGAAGACTATAAAACTATATTATATTAATCTCCCGCCATCATCAGATATTTGCTCGGACCTGCATCGCGTTGAATCCTGGTTAGCCAGCATCACAGGTAAGTGCCATGGTGTACTTTTCCGCTCTAATAATAAACAGCTTTGTGATTCTTACAGCAATTTTAATTGACAGATTTGAATTTGTGCTGGTAAAAAAACTTTCAGACACAAGCAATCGCCTGGCTGCACCGTTTAGCATAAGGTCGATCAATTTTCCAGCCATGACCGGTGCGGAAAGGTCTCACTGCGTCATACTACTTCAAGTGAGTAGTTCAATTGCTTGTTTTACTTATTTAACGCATATTTTTTTGTTAACCTCGAGTGCTTGGCTAAAAACAACACTAAATTATGACGTAAAGTATGACGGCGTAAGCTGCAATAAGGACATTGAGACAACTTAATATTCCGTAATGCTTATATTTATATATAATATTCTATATATAACTCGTATGCAGTCTAAGATACAGTTTAACACCACGCACAATTAAGCAGTGCAACAAATGTAAAAGTTATTAAAATTGAAACCAATTCAAAAAATTGTAAGCATCATGTTGGGTGCACAAATTAATAACTGTCTCAGTGTTATTTTAACAGCCAAAATTGCTTTCGAGTTTTCATAAATTGGACATAGCTGGAGTACAGACAGAAGCTGGAATGTGAATCTTGAACAGACATTATCAGTTTGATTTAACAACACAATTTAAGGCTTATACTGTACAGTATAAAGCTAGGCAGTAAACAGACGAGATAATTATGGTTATAAATTAAATTAATACGCGATTGTCAGTCGAACACGCAGGCTCGGGCGCGATGCATTATTAAGCATAAAAATAAACATATACGTATATATTCGATACCTACTACTGTCGAGCAGTCTGATTGAGTAGCAAGTAGCGTGTATTAAATTTATGAACCAGTCACAATTTCCAAACACCAATGGAAAAAAATGATGGATGAAGACGAGTTTCATTAAGAATATTGCATTATTATTTAGACAGATACACCGATAACTGGGGAAAAACGAGGGAAAACCATGGAAAATCCGCAAATACCCACTGCGGGCCGACTACAAGTTAGTTACCGATCGTTTTTTTATTATGCCAAACCGGTCCACACAAAAAATCAACTGATTGCACAAGACAGAAGTGCATTCGTACGAATAAAAAATGGGTGAAGTGTACTTTTATAAACGTGCAAGCTGCAAGTAAAAAAATTAAATTCAGCTGTTTGAGTGCTAGCGATGAGACGAAGACTATAAAACGTGATTTTGTGAGTTGTGAAACAGAAAAAAACACCTATTAGGCTCATAATTCATAGCTGACATTGATTCTTAAATAATAAAACAGTTGAACCAATGCAGCCAGGTAAAAACAGCGATGACTTTTGCTAAAACAGCCAAACATCATTTTCTTTACGGCCAATAAATCCGAGATCCATTAAGCAACATAATTTTAATAAGAATTTCTAGATAGCAGAAATGACACAACAAAAAGCTAGTTCATTTTCAAGCTGGCTAAAGGAATGTTCCGGAAAAAAAGTTTCGAATTAAACTAAAAATTGGATTCAAGCTGTCTTTTGAGATGCGCGATATTTGTCAGTTAATAAGCGACTCTAAAACAGTAAAGTTTCCGAGGGAACATCGGCAAGACTACAAGCTGTTCAACCAATTCAAGACAAAAAAATGTTTCGAGGCTTTCATTATAGCAAACGTTGCAACGGTAGCCAATCATAATAAAGCTGCGGCAGAGGTTTTAATTAGTAGAGAGCGCGGCGTGAAGTGGCTGTCAGTGGGAGCCAATCAGAACGAAGCTGGGGCAGAGGTTTGTAGTAAGTACAGAGATCGTGGCGTGAGGTGGGTGTCAGTAGGAGCCAATCAGAATGGAGCTGGGGCAGAGGTTTGTAGTTAGTAAAGAGAGCGCAGAGTGAGGTGGGTGCCAGTAGGAGCCAATCAGAATGGAACAGGAGGAAATTGCATAAAGTTGGGGTGAAACCACCTTGAAACCAGAATTCAAAGATATATCTTACTCAATAATTTTTAACATTACTAGAAGCAATCAGAATAGCATTTTCTCTTAATTATTTTATCGAATCACTTCCCCTGGTGCTGACCGTAAGCCATGCCTCTTGTGGCCTTGTGCAGCCAATCTTCCAGCACCTCGGAAGCGATGTGCATCCCCTTCCGACGGTACAGAGCAGCGAGGTTCTTGACTGTGGTTGACACGGTCTGGTTGTCAAGGCGACAGGCTGAGCTGTGCTCAACTGGGCCGCGAGCCTTAGCCTCTTCGCGTTCCTCCGCCAGCTGCCAGATGGTCCTGCTAGCGGGGCTGCAGTCTCGCTCGTGAGCCCTGGTCAGCACCTCCTTGTACAGCTGTTCAGCCTGCGGGTACTTGCCCTGCTTCAGGTAGGCCGAGGCCAGGTTGTTCTTCGTCTTGCACACGTTCGGGTCATCCTCGCCCAGCTTGCTGACGTAGATCTCCAGGGCTCGCTGATAGTACAACTCCACTTCCTCATACTTGCCCTGGTTCTGGCACAGCAGGGCCAAGTTGTTCAGCTGCTTGGCCACGTCTGGGTGCTCAGAACCCAGTACTCGTTCGCGAATCACCAGGGCTCGCTTGCACAGCGGCTCTGCCTCGGCATACTTGCCTGGGTGTTTGGGTACGGGAGCTGATGGCTATAGTTGCGATTCAATTGCCGCTGGGAATGGTAGCTGAGATGGGGATCATGGGAATGCTACGGATTACTGTGATATTGGAGGATCAATAGGATTGGGGATCACTGGGATTGGAGAGTATTGGGATTTGGGATCATTGGGACTGGGACCATTGGGTTTTGGGGATCACTGAGATTGAGGATCATTGGGATTTAGGGATTACTGAGATTGAGGATCATTGGGATTTGGGATCACTGGAATTAAGGATCATTGGGATTTGCGGATCACTGGAATTGAGGATCATTGGGATTTGCGGATCACTGGAATTGAGGATCATTGGGATTTGGAAATCACTAAACTTTGGGATCATTGGGATTTGGAAATCATTAAGATTGATGATCATTGGGATTTGGGACTGGGACTGAGGATTATTGGGATTTGGGGATCACTGAGATTGAGGATCATTGTGATTTGGGAATCACTGGGATTGAGGATCATTGGGATTTGGGGATCACTGGATTTTGGGGATCACTGGGATTTGGGGATCACTGGGATTTGGGGATCACTAAACTTTGGGATCATTGGGAGTTCGGGATCACTGGGATTTTGGGATCAAATTAGATGCCATATATTGTGTCCAGATTCTCTCTCTAGGAGTCCTTGACATTCAATAGGCCCTGGTGCGCACCTCTCTTGCCGTGCAGCACGGCCAAATTGTTGAGCGTGGCGGCCACGGCAGGATGGTCCGGGCCCAGAGTCTTCTCCCGGATGCCCAGAGCGTCTGTCAACAGGGCGGCGGCCTCCTTGTACTTGCCCTGGTCTCTGTACACCAGCGCCAAGATGTTTAGCATGGTGGCCACGTCTGGATGATCGTGACCGGATGTCCGCTCCAGGTCCTCCAGCGCCTGCTTGCAGAGCGGCACCGCCACCTGATGTGTTTGGGTATTTATTTAGCGGAGTAGACAATAAAACAGAATTCTGCAGCCTCGTCACCTTATTAGTTGGTGATTTATAATTAAAAGAAATTCTAAGCAAGCCTAATGGAAACCATAAATAAATTAACTGTGATGCTCATAGAGGCTTCTAATAACGACGGAGTGAATCGAAAGAGAGAGAAAGAGTAATAAAGAACCTAGAAATATGAAGTCAGTAGTACAGAGCGTGCATTATTTATGTTAATTTCATCAGTCAAAAAGATGGGACATGGGAGATAAGATGTTTTACATTTTGGAATTAGAGTTCTGGGACTTGAGGTCAGGATTGTGGAATTATGGGATTCGGGATTGTTGCATTCTGGGATTCGGGATTGTTGCATTATGGGATTCGGGATTGTTGCATTCTGGGATTCGGGATTGTTGCATTATGGGATTCGGGATTGTTGCATTCTGGGATTCGGGATTGTTGCATTATGGGATTCGGGATTGTTGCATTATGGGATTTAGGATTGTTGCATTATGGGATTCGGGATTGTTGCATTATGGGATTCGGGATTGTTGCATTCTGGGATTCGGGATTGTTGCATTATTGGATTCGGGATTGTTGCATTCTGGGATTCGGGATTGTTGCATTATGGGATTCGGGATTGTTGCATTCTGGGATTCGGGATTGTTGCATTATTGGATTCGGGATTGTTGCATTCTGGGATTCGGGATTGTTGCATTTTGGGATTCGGGATTGTTGCATTATGGGATTCGGGATTGTTGCATTATGGGATTTGGGATTGTTGCATTATGGGATTCGGGATTGTTGCATTATGGGATTCGGGATTGTTGCATTATGGGATTTAGGATTGTTGCATTATGGGATTCGGGATTGTTGCATTCTGGGATTCGGGATTGTTGCATTTTGGGATTCGGGATTGTTGCATTATGGGATTTGGGATTGTTGCATTATGGGATTCGGGATTGTTGCATTATGGGATTCGGGATTGTTGCATTATGGGATTCGGGATTGTTGCATTATGGGATTCGGGATTGTTGCATTATGGGATTCGGGATTGTTGCATTATGGGATTCAGGATTGTTGCATTATGGGATTCTGAATTGTTGCATTATGGGATTCGGGATTGTTGCATTATGGGATTCGGGATTCGGTTTTGTTGCATAATGGGATTCGGGATTCGGATTCGGGATTTTGTCATTCGGGACTTGGGTTGGTGAGATTCGGGATACTATTACAAAGATCTGGAATAGGGATTCCACAGGGATTCTGGATTTTGGGATTTGAAAGCAGAATTCTAGAATTCAGAATCGAGGTTCTCAGGATACGGAATCAAGACTATTGAGCAGTACGCATGGGATCTGGAGAATGATTGGACACAGCTTCATTGAGGGTCTTTCCGAATGAACAGATTCATTAAGGTAAAAAGCCTCACCTCGTAGCGGCCCTGCCCAGCATATTGGATCACCAGGTTGTGCAGGGTCCTCAGCCTAGCCGGGATCTCGTATCCGCCAGAGGCCACATTCTGCATAGAGGACGCGTGACTCATTGTGCTCATGGTCATGGGATCCTCCGGCTGCTGGCCCGGCTGCTGTTGCTGCTGCTGCTCCTTACTAGCCCCCTCATCGCCCGCTGTTGCAGCCTCCGCTTCCGCATCGAATTTCTGCATCTCTTGCATAAACTGCAGCTGGGCTTTCTCCTCTTCTAGCTGGGCATTCTGCTCCTCGCTCTTCACCAGCTTCTGCTGTGTGCTGGCCAGCTCCTCACGGAGCCACACGTTCTCCTGGACGAGTCGGCGGACCTGACTGCGTAGCTTGTTCACCTCGGACTCGTTGTACTGCATGTACTGCGACAGGGCCGTGATCATCTCGGCTTCGTCTAGGCCCTTCTCTATGCGCTCCAGAGCCTGCTCGAGGTAGGGCAGCTGCGCCTCGACCACGGCGCCCTCCTCTCCGCTGCGAGGCGACGCCATCAGAGTCTGGTAGTATTTCTCCTGGTCGCTGCGCAGTGTTGCCAGGGTCTTCTTGGTGGCTTCAGCCTGACGAATGATATCGTCCTGTGTGGCTACTCCGCTCTGCTTCATTGCTTCTGGCATTGTTTAGTAGTTTTGAATAGGAGAATAGTTTTGTAATTCAACTTTTTTTGTATTTCCTTCGAATCAAATATGCAATTTATGCATAATCAGAAATTTGACTCCTCGGCGTCTCGGAATTGATTTTTTGATCACGTTGCTAAGCTACCGACCGGTCTGAACTCGTTAGCAACGCAGTTTCTTGATTTTTCTCTCTTAGCAAGACTAAGGGTTGAGTATAATGCAGTTATAATGATTGTGCTTGTTCGCTTGAGCGTGAAAAAAACTGGGTTGGAGCTTGGAATGAAAATGGAACACCGAATTTCTTGGGCGGGGCGTTCGACGCTAAAATATTTTCTCTTTGCAGAAGAATAGTAGCTTTGCTTGAAAGCAGAGTTTTAGCAGGAGCAAGGAGCACAGGGGGAATGAGCGTATTGGGGAGGGGTGGACAAGAGAGCGGAAAGGGTCTCATAAGGCAAAAACACGTTCTCACCCGACGCCAACCCCTCCGATTGTACGCAGGCCAAGAATTCCTTTAAAAAAAACAAGCGCGGGACGATCCAGTTAGTCTAGCTGGCAATTCCTAACCCTCACTGTTAGGGTGGGGGGGTTGTTGAGTGGCCCGCGCGGGGATAGGGTTGGGCTTGACCGATCGATAATCCACCAGTGTACAAGCTTGCTAAGGACAGGGTAGGGGGTTTACGACCGCCCGGCCTTGCCCCAGCTCCAGCTGAGATTCCCCTCCCCCACCCATCCAATGCCAGCCATGAAACCTTTGGAATGTGATTGTGCTTGTACGTGTACAAACTTTCATATTTTAAGCTGCAGCTCTTTATAGTACATGCCTGGATGGAGAAAAGATAATTACTGTACAAAATCCGTCAACCTCAATCCGTCAATCCGAGTTGCCGATCCCTATTTTTGCATCAGAAGCGACCGACCAATTAGAATGCTTAGAATGTACTCTCCTTTTTATTCGCGTTCTTCCCAATCCCTGGCTCTGTCCCATTTTCCAGCATAGACTTGGAAGCATTCTTGAACGAAAGTGAGGCATCAGTCTCTTCCCTGTCTCTGCGCTATCCATTTGCTTTGCATCAGAGCTGAGCACAGTTACATTCATAGCTAATAGTTGCCGTAGAAACTAGCAGTTTTGTACTGACTATACTGTACCTACCTAACAGCCTAAAATCCTCAGCTAAGAGGTTAGGAAAGCAACAAGAGCCGGGGGTGGGAACAGCATTGCACATTCTTGTTTTTGACCAATGCGAGAGAGCGGAGAGTACGAATAAGATTTTAGTAGTTGAAAGGCACTGTGGGATCTCCCGAGGGTTGGCTCGGGGATCGGGTTATAAGGAGATCGCGGGTTTTTGTAAAAGATTGTATAGGAAACTTCGCATTCTCAATTCCTTCCCACTCTAAGTAAGTACAAGTGCAGCAGTATATAATTGTCTAAGATTACAGACTAATATGAAACTCACTACCACTATACTCAGACAACTTCAACTCACTCTACACTATTTCAGCAACAGGAAGGCGAGTTTCGAATCCACTTGTCGGCAATCTCATATGCTAGACGATTACTAGACAAGCTCGCTGACCCCTGCCAGCTCACAGAGAGCTTGGAGCTACAAGTTCAGCGACATATCATACGGACAGAGAAGCTTAAGTCGCGCCTTTACGAGCTCTGGCTTCAGCTGCTGGAGCTCAAGTACTCGCTAGATTCCGAGTTCCTGGCCTCCAGGCGCAGGTCCAGGTCGCGTTTGCTGCTTGTCTCGGTGAGTGGTCTGCGGGGGAGAGAATCGTCTCTTAAAATCTCTGCTGAGAATCGCCTTTAGGAATCTCCGCCGAGAATCGCCTTTAAGAATCTCTGCTGAGAATCACCTTTAAGAATCTCTGCTGAGAATCACCTTTAAGAATCTCTGCTGAGAATCACCTTTAAGAATCTCTGCTGAGAATCACCTTTAAGAATCTCTGCTGAGAATCACCTTTAAGAATCTCTGCTGAGAATCACCTTTAAGAATCTCTGCTGAGAATCACCTTTAAGAATCTCTGCTGAAAATCACCTTTAAGAATCTCTGCTGAGAGTTCCATTTCGAAATTTCTGCAGAGAATTGCTCCTAGAAATCTCTTCTCTGCTGAGAATCGCTCCTAGAAATCTCTTCTCTGCTGAGAATCGCTCCTAGAAATCTCTTCTCTGCTGAGAATCGCTCCTAGAAATCTCTTCTCTGCTGAGAATCGCTCCTAGAAATCTCTTCTCTGTTGAGAATCGCTCCTAGAAATCTCTTCTCTGCTGAGAATCGCTCCTAAAAACCTCGTCTCTGCTGGGAATCAATGCTACCCCCTCTAGTGGCCTTAGGCTTGGAGTTTTGTCATTTACGCTTATGCACATGTACATGTACTCATTACAGTGTACAATATAGAGTACACAGTACTGTATAGAGCAGAAATATGGAGGACCAAGGTACACTCGGCAAATAACAAACTGGCAAATGCAAGGTTCCCAGTCTCTGGCCCGGCCTAGCCAGGCGGGCCATTTTAAAGCTCTCAGCCAAATTTGCGACTGAAGGAGAGAAAATGAAGGTGCAGTAAAAGCAAAGGTTTCTCTTAGCCTGGTAGGTATATAACCGTTATTATTTTAAGCGCAAACCTTCCGAACCATTCTTGGTTTTAGTCTTTTGTTCGTCTGCAACTATTTCTTCTTGCAAAAGAAACATTTGAGTTTTGATAATATAAATATAGTCTTAACAACATGCACGCGAGCACTTGCAACCATGGCTATTGAAGTTGGAGATTTCGAGGCCCCGAGGTTGCTGCTTTTTGCGACATGGCTTCTTTTGTAAGTTCGAAGTTGATCGAATTGAGTCGCTTCTTTGAGCTTGTGAAGAGTGGAGAGAGTTGGATGTGTGGAAGGGTAATCGGAAAATAGTAAAGTAGTGCAGTGTGGGCTGCATGTGAAGGAAATGAAGGAGGCGAACAAAGGATTAAGGAGATCAAAAAGGGGAGTTGAGTGGTTGAACTGGAGAGATCCAGGGTGAGAGTGAGTGAAGCGATGTGAGAATAGGAAAGTGATAGACTCAGGGTGTGAGTAGAGTAACTGAAGCGATAGAGTCAGTGTGAGAGTAGAGTGTAGAGATAGACTCAGGGTGAGAGTAGAGTGTAGAGATAGACTCAGGGTGAGAGCAGAGTGTAGCGATAGACTCAGGGTGAGAGCAGAGTGTAGCGATAGATCCAGGGTGAGAGTAGAGTGAGTGAAGCGATAGATCCAGGGTGAGAGTAGAGTTTAGCGATAGATCCAGGGTGAGAGTAGAGTGAGTGAAGCGATATATCCAGGGTGAGAGTAGAGTGAGTGAAGCGATAGATCCAGGGTGAGAGTAGAGTTTAGCGATAGATCCAGGGTGAGAGTAGAGTGAGTGAAGCGATAGATCCAGGGTGAGAGTAGAGTGAGTGAAGCGATAGATCCAGGGTGAGAGTAGAGTGTAGCGATAGATCCAGGGTGAGAGTAGAGTTTAGCGATAGATCCAGGGTGAGAGTAGAGTGAGTGAAGCGATAGATCCAGGGTGAGAGTAGAGTGAGTGAAGCGATAGATCCAGGGTGAGAGTAGAGTTTAGGGATAGATCCAGGGTGAGAGTAGAGTGAGTGAAGCGATAGATCCAGGGTGAGAGTAGAGTTTAGCGATAGATCCAGGGTGAGAGTAGAGTTTAGCGATAGATCCAGGGTGAGAGTAGAGTGAGTGAAGCGATAGATCCAGGGTGAGAGTAGAGTGAGTGATGCGATAGATTTGGGGTGATAGATTCAGAGTGATAGATCCAGGATGAGAGTAGAGTGTAGCGATAGATTTGGGGTGAGAGTAGAGTAGAGTACAGCGATAGATTAGAGTTTATAGAGAGACATCAATGAGATGAATTGACAAAGTGCATAAAAAGTTCAGATACAGAACCCGCAGCCACTAAAAGGGCATAAGGCACTGCTAACGGTTCGATAGTTCGGTTTCTAAGCTAGAATGCTCAAAATCGTTTAGAAGTCTCTTAAGTCTCACACCGGTCAATGTTTAAAGGCCGAACTTCCTGTTAGCTAATTTTTATGCGAGCAATATTTCTGCTCTAATTAGAAAACTGTGATTCATAATTTTCAAGATCATGCACAGCCTAATTGCGCAGCTTTCAAGTCAAGACGGCTTAAGTAATTAATTGCTTGTGTGGCTTGGTTTCCGGCATTGGTAATATTTAATAAACTCTCAAGGCTGCCTGGGTCCTCCGTTAGCTGGTCGCAAATAT
>NIVC01002783.1:0-75000 GCA_002269645.1 Macrostomum lignano
GCATCGCCGTTGTCTGTCTTTACCTCATCGTAATAGTCTGGGCCAGGCGCAAGGACGAGCGCGACCTCATCCAAGTGGGCATTGTGCCGCTCATCGACAATTACCCGGCAGATCCGTACCGGTAAATTGCTTGTTGGGGCTGGTTGCTATGATCAAAATTTGTAACTTGAAGAGCAGTGCCGGATTAAAAAGTTCTCAGTTTGGAGATTTTACGAGTATTCCAGGCAAAGTAGCAATTGTTATCCTTTTGAACTGGGATGAAATGTAACTGTGGTTATAGTTCACGATTATTTATCTTGACTCTGCCTTGATATTGTAGATTGTCAAGAAATATTATATTTTAAACTTTGGGAGAAAATGATCACAACTCACATAACATAAGAGAACCCATAAAACGCAGTGACGGAGGCATCCTGCTGTACAACGCGGAGATGCGGATGTTGACAGTTGGCGGTTGGACTCGTGCTCAGCTGCAAATTAGACCCATCATCATGCACCTTCACAACTGGAAGATCCACTTGTCGCCCAACCTAGTCAGAAAGTCCTGCCTGTTGCTCACCTTCCAGGGTCCGCCCTTGACCCATCGACACGTGGACTGTCTGCCGTGCAATGCAGCCAACGGGGGCTGAATATTTACGCTCAATCGCGCAGCGAAGCTTCCCATCTAACGCTCCCTGGCGAGCTTAGGGCTGCATATTTTGCTGTTTACGTCACTGCTAGGAATCAGAAAAAACCCACAATTCAGCTCCAGCTCGTAAGGTATCTATAGTTGACAAAAAAAACTGTGATTACTGAAACACCTGCTCCGCAGGTACGAGCTCACCTTCTGGACTGGCAATCAGCGAGGTGCGGGTACCACTGCGAACGTGTGCTTCATTCTGACTGGCGAGAGCTGCGAATCGGGACGCCGGCCACTGAACACTCCGATTCGGCCGGTGCTGTCCAAAGGCAGCGTGGACACATTCCACATGACCACACCGCACAGCCTTGGCCGGCTTTCTCACCTGAGAATCTGGCACGACAACAGCGGCTCGGATCCCTGCTGGTACCTCAGCCGGGCGATGATCGTGGACCAGCAGACCGGGGAGAAGTACCACTTCATCTGCAACAGGTGGCTCTCGTGCGCAGAAGACGATGGCATGGTATGGATAAAAACCAAAGATTTCTCGATAGATTGCAGACAATTTTACTGATTTTAGTAAAACCCATGATTTACTTTTGAGGCGAATATGAGTAGACCCGGATATCCACAAAACGCTTTGCTTGCAGTTGAGTTGTAGTCGCACCTGTCTGTACTCTTTCTAAAACTTTTTTCGCACTATCCCCAATACTACATTCGAATGATCAAGAGCTGCTTGGTTTTAAATGTCCAGCTTCACCTATTAGATTTACTTTATCAAACTGCCAAACCACCATCAAGGTTGAACGCGTGTTTCCCGTAGCCTCCGAGGAGGAGCTGCGCGCTTTTAATGTGGTGTTCTGGAGCAAGGCGCACGTGGGCATGCGCGACGGTCACCTGTGGCTGTCGGTGGTGACCAGGCCGGCTAGGAGCCGATTCAGCCGAGTGCAGCGGGCCACCGCCTGCCTGGTGCTGCTCATGAGCACCATGATGGCCAACATGATGTACTTCGACCAGACTAAGTACGTTGAGAGTCCGCGAATAGTGGAGATCGGCACCGTGAAGCTCACACTGAACAGCCTCTACGTTGCCACGGTGTCCACGCTGGTCATTCTGCCAATTAACTTGCTAATCATCGTACTGTTCAAGTACCGCAGAGTCCGCCACTATGCCGCTGGCAAAAGCGAGGGCGGTTCGAAACCGGGAGCCGCTGACGCGCGTGAGGCGTCGAATAGACGACAGAGTCTGCGGCGCGAGCTGCTGCTGGCTTTGTACAGCGAGTTCAACACCGGAGACGATTACTGGCAGCCGGAGGTGACGCCGCCGCCTACCGATCCAACCAAGCCGCTGACGCCGGCTTCAGCTCTCTCGGCCGGACAGTCGGCGGCCACTCCGCAGCAGCTGGAGTTGGTTGACCTGGCCGAGTCCCAGCAGCAGCCGGAACAGCCGGAACAGCCGGCCAGCTGCTGCCGTCGTCTGGCATCTGCTGTGTGGCCGCTGCCGTGGTGGTCGCACTACGTTGGCTACGTGCTGTCCTTTGCCAGCGTGGCCGCCTGCGTCTACCTCATGGTGGAGTTTGGCGGCGTCCTGGGCGAGAAGAAAACAGCAGAATGGCTGGCCGCGATGGCCGTCACCGTGCTGGAGTCCGTGCTGCTTGTGCAGCCAATCAAGATCGCTTTGGTCATCCTGTTCTATGCTCTGATCTTCGGGAAGGTCAGCGAGGACGAGGACGAGATGATGCAGGAGCTTGAAAAACGCGGCGTGCCGAAAATTCACGAGGTCCTGCCGTTGCGCGACGCCTCCAACCTGCAGGCCATGCGGCAGTTCCTGAGATCGCTGGCAGTGCCGACAGCTCCGAAGCCGCACGTGCTCCAGCAGATGCGCAAGCTGAGGTGAGCGCGCCGAATCACGTAGCACTTTGCATACTCTGCTCCGTGCGACCAAGGGGGCTCTAAAGTCTACAAAATCAAGAATGTTTTAGAAAGTTAAAGCAGTAAGGAATGGATGAATTGAAGTATGGTTAGTGGACTTGAAAGCTTAATGGGATTCTTGAGCACGTTTGCAATCCGACATTTTAGACTCCGAGAGAAGCAGCTGGACGCCATGATCAGAGACGCCATATTCTACCTGATCTTCCTCACCATCCTCGTCCTGACTGCTTACACCAACACGGACAGCAGGGCCTACCTGCAAAACTCCAGCCTGCAGGGCATGCTGCTCGAAGCCAGTCACCTGGCTGAGTCGCGGCTCTCCAAGGGAGCGATCTATTCGATTGATCAGGTGAAAACCGCGCCGGACTTCTGGCAGTACCTGAACAACACGGTCGTCCCCGCACTGTACCCCATGGCGTGCTACAACGGCAAGGCCTGCGGCATGCTGGCCAGCAATCTGGTTGGCGACTTTGCCGACTATCTGGTTCGGCAGCCGCGGCTTCGCCAGCTGCGCCTGAAGCCGGAAGCGGCGTGCCGTGTTGCTGGAGTATTCGCCGACTCCGTGCCCCCGTGCATCGAGGATTACGAACTCGTTTACGATGACGAGCGCGCCTACCTGCCAGGCTGGCTGCTTCGAAACGGATCAGGTAGATGCTGCTCAAGTCCATTAGGACACCCGACAATTTTTAGTGCTATTTAAAGTGTAATTCTGCGAAACGAGAAAGTGTGGTGGTACGAGTCTACCAAGCTGTGGCAGTAAAAATTAAAAAAAAATGTGGCAGAAAATTGGCCAGAATTGGGACAGAGAGTGTACATGCCTGACGACTAGAATGTCAGGGCCGCTATACACTGTGTGAGCGTGGATAAGTGCGTGTCTGCGTACAGTATTGGCGCTTGCATGTGCTGTCGTCAGCGCTGGTTGTTGGACGATGTCGCAGAAGACAACCTTCCTGCAGTTATTAATATTATTAATATTGGCATACGTATCTTCTACCTAAATTACCTAGTTTAAAACAGAAATTTTGAAAAGCCTCGCGTATTCTCTTTCTTTCTCAGCCGGGCCGGCCTACTCAGAGTGGAGCTACACAAGCGCCCTGGACTCTCTGGGCGTGCCCCTGGCCGGCCTGCTCGCCACCTACTCAGGCGGTGGATACTCAGCTTACCTTGGCGACTCTCGTTCGAGCGCCAGCGGCGCCATCAAAAACCTGTCCTCGCTGCACTGGCTGGACCGGCTGAGCCGCGGCGTCGTCCTGGAGCTGCTGCTGTACAACCCGGCCAGCAACCTGTACACCTACGCCAGCCTGCTGTTCGAAGCCTACAGGGGCGGCGGCTTCGTGGCCAATCCGAGCATCCGCACCATCCGGCTGGACCGCTACAGCGGACCGGAGGCGCTGCTGTACGCTCTGCTGGACCTGGCCAGCCTGCTGCTGGTCATCGCCTTCATCGTCCGGGAGGCTCGGGCTCTGTGGAGGAAGCGGTGGGCCTATTTCCAGGTAAATTGGAAGCTGTTGTACAGGTATGGAATACAGTTTGCGGATCTGGGATGGTTTCAGGTAGCTTGCTTGTAGATGTATGACATTGGATAGTGTATGGGATGGAATAGAGTAGATGGGGATGGGATAGAGTAGATGGGGATGGGATAGAGTAGATGGGGATGGGATAGAGTAGATGGGGATGGGATAGAGTAGATAGGGATGGGATAGAGTAGATAGGGATAGGGATAGAGTAGATGGGGATGGGATAGAGTAGATGGGGATGGGATAGAGTAGATAGGGATGGGATAGAGTAGATGGGGATGGGATAGAGTAGATGGGGATGGGATAGAGTAGATGGGGATGGGATAGAGTAGATGGGATGGGATAGAGTAGATGGGGATGGATAGAGTAGATGGGGATGGGATAGAGTAGATGGGGATGGGATAGAGTAGATGGGGATGGGATAGAGTAGATGGGGATGGGATAGAGTAAATGGGAATGAGGATAGAGTAGATGGGGATGGGATAGAGTAGATGGGGATGGGATAGAGTAGATGGGGATGGGATAGAGTAGATAGGGATGGGATAGAGTAGATGGGGATGGGATAGAGTAGATGGGAAGGAGGATAGGATAGATGGGGATGGGATAGAGTAGATGGGGATGGATAGAGTAGATAGGGATGGGATAGAGTAGATGGGGATGGGATAGAGTAGATGGGGATGGGATAGAGTAGATGGGGATGGGATAGAGTAGATGGGGATGGGATAGAGTAGATGGGGATGGGATAGAGTAGATGGGGATGGGATAGAGTAGATGGGGATGGGATAGAGTAGATGGGGATGGGATAGAGTAGATGGGGATGGGATAGAGTAAATGGGAATGAGGATAGAGTAGATGGGGATGGGATAGAGTAGATGGGGATGGGATAGAGTAGATGGGGATGGGATAGAGTAGATAGGGATGGGATAGAGTAGATGGGGATGGGATAGAGTAGATGGGAAGGAGGATAGGATAGATGGGGATGGGATAGAGTAGATGGGGATGGGATAGATTTGTGTTGAGTCTAAAATAAACATCGCTTTGGTGAAGGTCCATATATGTACCTCGAAAACTTCACTAAAATGTTCCAAATTAACAATGCCTTTCACAAAAATGACACCAGGACCAGTTCAAGTGCCTAGACATCTGCCTGCTGCTGTTCTGCACAGCCGAGGTGGTTCTCTACCTGGTGAAGATTGCTGTGCAGCAGGCTTTGGCCAGCTTCATGCAGGCCAACTCGGACAAGTTTATCGACTTCCAGTGGCTGATTGTGTACGATGAGGTACGGAGTTTGGCCTGAGCTACCTGAGTTTATAGAGATATGAGAGCATCTACTTGAGTTTGTAGACATATGAGAGCATCTACTTGAGTTTGTAGACATATGAGAGCATCTACTTGAGTTTGTAGACATATGAGAGCATCTACTTGAGTTTATAGACATATGAGAACATCTACTTGAGTTTGTAGACATATGAGAGCATCTACTTGAGCTTATAGACATATGAGAGCATCTACTTGAGTTTGTAGACATATGAGAGCATCTACTTGAGCTTATAGACATATGAGAGCATCTACTTGAGTTTGTAGACATATGAGAGCATCTACTTGAGTTTGTAGACATGAGAACATCAACTTGAGTTTATGGAGATAGGTGTATCTACCTGAGATTACTGCCAACTCCGAACCCGCAGATCAACCAGGTGTTCATCGGCATCATTGTGTTCCTCTTCACCATTCGGTTCCTTCGCCTGCTCAACTTCAACCGTCGAGGAGTTCTGCTGCTAGAGGTGCTGAAAACCGCGACTAAGCCGCTGCTTACTTTCGGCCTGATGGCCGGCCTTCTGTTTGTAGCGTTCGTGCTGGCCGGCCACCTGCTGTTCGCCTGCTCGATTCGGGAGTTTCGAAGCTTCACCGCGGCTGCGGAGGCGCTGAGCATCCTGGCTACTAGTGAGGCTCACTGGCAGATGGAGCTTGAGGGTGGGGCTACTAGTGAGGCTCACTGGCAGATGGGGCTTAAGGGGGGGGGGCTACTAGTGAGGCTCACTGGCAGATGGGGCTCAGGGGGGGGCTACTAGTGAGGCTCACTGGCAGATGGGGCTCAGGGGGGGGGGCTACTAGTGAGGCTCACTGGCAGATGGGGCTCAGGGGGGGGGCTACTAGTGAGGCTCACTGGCAGATGGGGCTCAGGGGGGGGCTACTAGTGAGGCTCACTGGCAGATGGGGCTCAGGGGGGGGGCTACTAGTGAGGCTCACTGGCAGATGGGGCTCAGGGGGGGCTACTAGTGAGGCTCACTGGCAGATGGGGCTCAGGGGGGGGCTACTAGTGAGGCTCACTGGCAGATGGGGCTCAGGGGGGGGCTACTAGTGAGGCTCACTGGCAGATGGGGCTTAAGGGGGGGGGGGCTACTAGTGAGGCTCACTGGCAGATGGGGCTCAGGGGGGGGGGGCTACTAGTGAGGCTCATGCACTGGCAGATGGAGCTCAGGGGGGGGGGGCTACTAGTGAGGCTCACTGGCAGATGGGGCTCAGGGGGGGGGCTACTAGTGAGGCTCATGCACTGGCAGATGGAGCTCAGGGGGGCTACTAGTGAGGCTCATGCACTGGCAGATGGAGCTCAGGGGGGCTACTAACAAGGCTCATTAATTTAGGCCAACAGTCACAAGAGGGCCAGACTATGAGGACAAGAACCTCACCCCTTTGCCTGTGGAAAGCTCTGTCAATGATCAATTGTATAAATATTATAAGCACCATTTACTACAAGTAAACGTGAACTGCGGGCACCTTGACTCGAGAAGCTTCCTGACACAGCGCTCACAGGGTGTACAGCGGCCCTGGCTAGACCCCAAAGTTACTTTGGCTGCGTGCGGAATCGAACCCGGGTTCTTTAACGTAGCAGTCGGCCGCGTTAACTACTGATCTGCTCTAGTAGTGCGAACGAGCATCACTGTTATTTTTTGTGTTAGATCAAGTTTACTGCCCTACCCCCAACTGCAGACAGCATGGAGTTCAAAAGCCTGTTCTCAGACGGAGGCGGCCTGGCCATGCTGTTCTTCTTTGCCTTTATGCTGTTCGTGTGCCTCACCCTGCTGAACGTGTTCGTTGCCGTCATGATCAACTCGTTACGCTGCGTCCGCCAGAACTGGCTCGCCGACCCGGAGAAGTACGAACTAGTTGAGCACTTTGCCAGCCGCATCCGCTGGCTGCTCGGCTGCTCGGTCAGGCACGGCCACCTGCGCCACATTGATGCCGACTATCATTATCGCAAGGGTGAGCAGTGGTCATTGAGCACTGCTGGTGGCTCGGGTGCACTTCAGATTTATTAAATATAGACTTTTTATGTAGCCTCATTCATCATCTAACAGATGACTCAGGTAGACTTTCAAACTTGCTGTAGTTTTCTCAGCTCACATTTTCTTGGGAGTCTTAAAGTCTCTTCATTGATCTTTAAGTGCTTCGGGTAGGTTTTCAGGTAGTCCTTTCTTGATCTTTAAGGGTAGACTTTTAAGTAGTCTCTTAATTGATTTTTAAGGGTAGATTTTAAGGTAGCCTCTTCATTGTTACTCTGGGTTAGACTTTCAGGTAGCTTCGTTCATCTTCTGGGGTAGAATTTCAGGTTGCCTCTTCATTGATATTCTGAAGTAGACTTTCAGGTAGCCTCTTCATTGATATTCTGAAGTAGACTTTCGGGTAGCCTCTTCATTGATACTCTGGGGTAGACTTTCAGGTATCCTCTTCATTGATATTTTGAAGTAGACTTTTAGATAGCCTCTTCATTGATACTCTGGGGTAGACTTTCAGGTATCCTCTTCATTGATATTCTGAAGTAGACTTTCAGGTAGCCTCTTGATTTACATGTATCTTTAGATGTTTCATTCAGATTATCTGGTAGCCTCTTCTCCATTTCTGATCTTCAGCTGCCATCGAAGATGCACAGGCTGAAGGTAAACAATCCCTACACCCTGCATGCATACATGCACTATATCCTCCATCTATTTACCAAATTGCAGGCAGCGAGCAGGTAGAGGAGGACTTCGAGGAGCTGAACCTGCGCATCCTGCAACTGGAAGTCATCCTTGGGACGGCCAACGCGCAGTGGAGACACCGCACCGAGGATGACGCGGACCCGAGGCGGAAGATCTACATGTGATCGCAGAGAGACCGCAGATTAACATAGGAATTTCGATTTGAATTGATTAGTTACTCTAAGTAGCAAGGACATTTTACCGGATTTTTTAAAAAAAAACTCTTTTTTAAGAGAATAATGCTATGAAACTTTGCTATGCAATTGAAAACTTAAAAAACTTTCTGCACAACAAACGGAAAGTACTTCTCTTATCTCGAATTATAAATACTTTTAGTACTATCTTGACGCTATAATTGGTATTTTTTAAACAAAACAGAGGGAATTTCTAATTTTGAATCTAAACCAATAAAAAATTAAATACTCAATGTCTAAATTTTTCTTTTCGGCAATAAACACTGTTTCTTAACTCTATTATTCTAACTAGCATTATAATTCAGCTCACTTCGACTTTTATTATTTTTTTGAGAGCAAATACGAGCTAGCATCATAAATTAATCAAATTGCACACGCGGCCGCCGTCCACCTCACTCCACCGCGACCCTCCTCACACCGAGGCCACCCTTCTCACTCCACCGCTGCCCACCTTACACTGCCTCCGCCCACCCCAATCCGCCGCCACCCTCCTCACTCCGCCGCCCACCTCACTCCGCCACCCACCTCACTCCGCCGCCCACCTCACTCCGCCGCCCACCTCACTCCGCCACCCACCTCACTCCGCCGCCCACCTCACTCCGCCGCCACCAACCTCACTCCGCCACCCATGTCAAAAAAAATTTAAACCAGACTATATAAAGTGAATAACTCGACAATGAATACTGGTAATAATCGATAAGATATACGGCACACAATATTAGCAGTATAATATTATATTTAAGGATCAGTAAACACTGATAATAAAAATAAAAAGCTGCACACCAATAAAAGCACAGACTAGCTGATGAAACCTGATCACCAAGTAAAAACGCCAAAAACAAGAACAGGAAAAATCATGCAATTGGGTTAAAAAAAGACAAAAAGCCAGACTAGACTAGACTAGACCGCACTGTGAGCTAGGGGGGGGGCTGGGCTTAGCTATGAATAGATGCGGAAGACGACATCCAAATACGCGCGTCAAAACAAATATGAGTATATACTACTGCCAAGGAGTAAACTGCGCACAATAAGCTAGAAATTTGAAGAGTAACAATATAATATTCGGCATAGTATTTAATCTAATATTGCAACAAAAAGATGAAAGCTTATACAAGGATAAACAACAAATTTAAAGGAAGCATTCGGGGACAAGATTGAATATCGCCATCACCGCGTTTAGCAATACAACAAGGCGCTGGAGAAAATTTCACACGCAGAAGTTCAAATAAAAAACTCTGCGTCTTCTAAAACTTCAATTAAAAAAAATGCACTATACAATATAGAAACAAAAGGTTTGCTCCAATTGTATAAAAATCAAGGAGGACAACAATACACAGCGATTAAAAAATGATCAACAACACAATACAAAAACATTTCTAGTATTTGTTTTGGTTTTGCAAGTGTACGTTTATAGTTCTGATGTTAAAATTAGATATTACTGCGTACATTTGAGTTAGTCTATTGAGGGTAAATCCTCATACCATGTTACTTACACTGTGTCTATTTTTAGCAACACGATGCGCAATTTTGCGCATCTATTTTTAGTAACAAGCGATGTACATCTGTTTAACTATACACACAGTGATAATTCAGCCAATCAAGTCTGAGCTAGTGTCTATGGTCAAGAATTGTATTAGACCAAGCCAGCTGTTAGGGGCTAAAAGATAATCAAGTAGAGAATTTCAAAGCAAGTATTCTGGCAACAGAAACTTCATCGCTGACAAGTGCTGATTTTTAACAAAATTATCCACTTGATTGGCTGTGTGATAAATCCTAGACTTCTAGTATATTGTAGTATTGTCTATCTTCTTATCAATTATTTCACAAATTGTTGTGTCGACCTCTCACTATCGGACCTCCTTGACAGCTCAGATCAGAGTCGCTAGTCGCTATCCTCGTCATCATCATCGACTCCAACGCCGCTGGCGCCGCCGCCTCGGCCGCTCTGTCCGTCAGATTTAATCAGCCGCTCCATGCTGACCTCTCGCCTATCACCGCCGTCCATAGGACCCCGGCGAGCGTGATAGCGGCTGATGAACATGGCCAGGCACAGGGCAAATATGAATATGGCCAGGCCGTGCCAAGCGAATATCACAGTGGCCAACATGATGCTGTCGTGTTCAGCTTTTGTTAATTGGAATTGGCGAAGCCACGGTACAGGCGGGTAGAGCATTGCGCCTACCTGCGATGTGATTAAAATTAATTAATAGCTTTCTGTGTCGCCAAACTCCGGCATACAAGACTTCACAATTAGCAATCCTGTCCGCTCAGGGTTTATTTCTTCTCTCATCTCCTCTTTCCTCTTAGGGGGTAAAGTTCAGTATTAAAGCTCTATAGCATTAAAGCTCTGTGTATGTAGCATTCTAAAGTAACAGTTTTCACACAAGGGTTGATCGTGCAAATCCATGTAATACAGATTAATGATCAATGTAAAAATCAAGGACGACTTAAGTAGAAGGACGGGAAACATCGTTTCTTAGAAAATTTTTGAAGGCACTTTTTCCCGAAAAAATACACTACGGAGATAGGAAATTTTCATTTTTTGAGCACAAAAATTGCTATTACTTTTGATAGGAGGCAGATCCAGTGTTCATCTTTTGATATATTGTGCCTTTTTTATTGCTCTATCGATATTTATAAAGCTTTTCGTTCAGAAAATTTTACGTATTATTTTAGTATCTGTGGGTGCAGCCCATATCCAGGGAATCCTATTGGCTCGCTTGAATTGGCTATTGCCTACTGGTAATGAGTAGCGTTGATTTTGACTACTGATCTTTTTGAACCAAATATATGTCCTGTTCGGTCGGTAGTATCAATAGATTGGTTCTAGCAAAATACTCTCCTTTTTCTCTCCTCTTTCCAAGAATCCTACGAATCCTATGAAAACACTTTTTGCCTCCCTTACCCTTCCAGCCAGCTGGCAGTCGCTTTGCTATTCAGGACCCTTGGACTGGTCATTGCGGTATTTGGGTGTTGTCTTATTTGTATTTCAAACTGACTCGTGGTGGTAGCCTCCGATTCTTTTTAACGCGTGTTCTTGGTTGTGGGCCACGTCGAGGAAATGAGTTTCGGCGTGCGTATTTTTGCCTACGACGCTTTGCAACACAATGCTTTGGTTTGCATGGGTGCTTGCGCCTGTGCAAACCGGCTTTAGTGATCAGCCCGGCCCTTGCGGTCTCTGTGCATCTGTGTGGCCCCCACCCGGAGTCACCGCTCTGGTCCTACGCCGATGGAAGTGGCGGCTTGCGCCTGCTGACTGGGAGGCACCTGGACTGCTTCCTCCGTGACAAGTTTGCCGCAGCCGGCGTTCGACCAGGATCTTACTCCGCGCACAGTCTGCGACGAGGAGGAGCTATCTGGGCGTCTGTGCTAGGCCTCCCAGTGTCTGATATCATGCACATTGGTGACTGGAGAAGTGAGGCTGTGCAGCGTTATCTCCCCCAGTTTCACCAGACAGCGGAGGCTGCTGTGACTTTTGCCGGTGGTGTCTCTGCTTTGTTTTAGCTCCCAGCCTTCTGCTTTTGATCGCTTGCTCGCTTTGGGTTTGGAGGTCGCTTATTCGCTGTGCGCCTCCCGCGCGTTGCTCGCCAATTGTCTCAATGTGTCTCTTTGTGTCTGGCTGGTCACTAAGTGTTGCCTTTATTCTTGTAATGCAGAAATACATCGAAAAGTTTTTTGGCCAACTTGGTTGATTGAAATTAAGCTCTTTTCTTCCGTTCTTTGTGGGTGCGGTGCAGTGTAGACTGTATAGCTAGAATTCCCGTAGAATACCCTACCATTTGGTTTGGTACCTTAATATTTAATTTGTAATTGGAAAATGTGCAATTGAAAATTGGGGTATGTAATATTTTTACTGCCGTAGAGCGCATATGCGTCACTTAGAATTAATGAAAATCGCATTTCGCATTTACAACAACTCTATTTTGCCTACTTGAGTTAGTAGAGAGTTTAGCGCTAACACAACGACTCTTGGACGACTGGTCCTGCCTCAAAAGTCGCCTCTACTACGTGGCATTTCAGTCGTTTGAGTTGTTGAAAATTCACAAGAGTCACACCAGGGTCGCTAGAGTCACTAGTGAGTTGATTGCAATGACTCTTTGCGATTCTTGTCACGGTATCCTTTTTCAACGGGCTGTGCAGTACCCCCAGTTTTGCCCACAGTTACTAAAATAACCAGATGGGCCACTCAGGCATGGATACTTAGTGGAAAGGCGCGGTTGGGGGGTTTAAGCTGGGGGGATAAGAGCCAATAAATGAGCCTTGGCTTTAAAAATACATTAAAATGCTTCTGTTTAACTTACCACTGAACTGAAAGTAGCCCAAATGTGCTGAGTGGCCCATCTGGTTATTCCAGTATCTGTGGTTTTGCCTGGCTAATTTGGGTAGATCGATAACAAACGCGATCAGCAGTCTCGTACCTGGATAAACCAGCTGCCCTGTAGGGCGGTGAAAAAGCAGCGGGCCAGGGCTGGCAGCGGAGACCGGGGCCTGCGCAATTCTAGCAGCAGTGCCAGCACGCAGCACCAGACTGTGTACACCAGCAGGGTGTGCAGGACCACGTCAATCTGAGATAAATTATAGATGGATTCAAGTTCTCACTCTGTTCAGATTCCTTTCGCGGAGATGGAAATTATTAATTGGCTGTATGAAGTCTTCTATCTGCTTAGTGTAGTCTGACATTGTCAAATTTACGGTTTCTGAAGGCTTAGTGTAGTCTGACATTGTCAAATTTACGGTTTCTGAAGGCTTAGTGTAGTCTGACACAGTGGCGTAGCCAGGGGGGGGGGGGGGGGGCTGAGGCCCCCCCCCCAATCGCCTGGGGGGTGGGGTTGGGCGCGGCGGATACCAAAAACCAGGAGGCAATTGAGTTCCGCGGCGCCAAAATGAGTGCCTGTGGCGCCAAATGAGTGCCTGCGGCGCCAAAATGAGTGCCTGTGACGCCAAATGAGTGCCTGCGGCGCCAAAATGAGTGCCTGTGGCGCCAAATGAGTGCCTGCGGCGCCAAAATGAGTGCCTGTGACGCCAAATGAGTGCCTGCGGCGCCAAAACGAGTGCCTGTGACGCCAAATGAGTGCCTGCGGCGCCAAAATGAGTGCCTGTGGCGCCAAATGGGTGCCTGCGGCGCCAAAATGAGCACCTGCGGCGCCAAAAGTGGCAATGGCATAAGGCATGGCCAGCCAGACCAACCCGGCCCCGCCCCCAATTGAAATTCCTGGCTACGCCACTGGTCTGACATTGTCAAATTTATGGTTTATGAAGGCTTAAGTGTAGTCTGACATTGTCAAATTCATGGTTTATGAAGGCCTAAGTGTACTCTGACATTGTCAAATTTACGGTTTCTGAAGGCTTAAGTGTAGTCTGACATTGTCAAATTTACGGTTTCTGAAGGCTTAAGTGTAGTCTGACATTGTCAAATTTACGGTTTCTGAAGGCTTAAGTGTAGTCTGACATTGTCAAATTTATGGTTTATGAAGTTCATGTTTCTTGGTGTCAGGACACGAACACTCATAGTGTTTAAAACTACAAAATGCCCGACATCTAACCTGAGTGCGGCCGTGCAGATGGAAGGTGAACAGGATGGCCTCTACGCAGAAGGCCATCAGGCAGACCGCATAGTCTGTGCCAGGCGGCAGCGGGGCTTTGCAATGCGCCAGGATGTCAACTAAGCCCGACATGGCAAAGCAGGCGTACATGGTGGCGTGCTGCCCATTGCCAAAGAAGGTGAATTGGCGATTTTCAAATGCAGTTACGAGCTCGGCTGTAAAGCCGATGCTGCAGCAGATCATTTTTATAAAGCCCTCTAAGGGCAGACGGACGCAGCAGCAGCAGCAGGGATAAACTACAGTGGACCGGTAGGCCGGGCCCCGCCTGTACTTGGCCCTGTAGTAACGGCTGAGCACGGAGTAGAGCCACCACAGCGCAAATAGCAGGAAGAATGCGCCAGGCAGCAGGTGGCCTAAGAATGTGCCCATTTCTTTGCTCTGCTGTAGCTGAATCAGTGCAGAGGGTTGAAATTTTGGGTAGATTTGTTTGAGCTTTTGGCATAAAACGTCAAGATAGACACCTTTTGGGAAAGTTGGGAATAGCTTGACTTCAAATACTTTTATTGGTAAAAAAATAGTTCCCTAGCTTAAAATAAAATGTTTAATGACCTTGGGACATTGATATGCACTTTTGCTAGTCTGTAGATTTGTCTGCTTTCTTTACTGCCTAATTGAAATTTATCTGATAGGGGAATCTAGGTTTCATTATGGATAAATTGTCTACTTAAAATTTATCTTAAATTGGAATCAATTTTACTGGAAACATGATATTTCTTTTTAGACACAATAAGTACTTTCCATGAAGCCCTATTGTAGCTAATGGCACAATCATAGAACATGTTTAGAGCCTTCAAATTTACATTGCATAAAACCCTCTACAACTTAATTAGTATATGCTGGGTTTAATGCCAGAAAAATGACAAGACCCTGTTTGTACATTGGGTTTGTGCACAAATACAAAAATTGTTATTTGGCACAATGTTTCTACTATGTCATTTATGCCAGGATATACCTTAAAATATGCAAAAAATAGTAAGATCCTTGTTATATGCCAGGAAATCCTAGCATACATATTGCCTTCCAAACTATGGTAATCTGATTATAAATAAGATTATTTATAGGATGATTATGAAATCTTTAAAGATTTTGAAAATTTAAATTTAAATCTTCAAATTTGAAACACAATATGACTTCTGTTACTTATAATTATATTAATAATCTTTATAGGCCTATTCCTAGTCTATATATAGTTTTTTCCTAGATCTGCTATGTTGTGTACAATGGAATATACTTTGATATATGCTAAAAAATGGTAAGACCCTTGTTGTACTCATATATCAGGATCCTAGCATACACGTCACTTTCTAAATTATGGTCTAATCAATCATTGTATTGGATCTAAGGCAATGAACAGAGGCATAGGCCTAGCTAAGGGGGGATACTAAGGATATGTCCCTTCCCTTAAAGGTAAGAAACTTTTTATCACATTTATACCTTTATACCACTAAAAATTATTATTCTTTTAATTTAGCATATGTAGCATATACTTACTATTATAGTGGCTTAGCCTTATGATATTGTGTTCTAATCAAAAAGTGTTAGAATTTCTGTTTGTAATTTAGAGGCTTAAATATAATTGCAATACTTTTTAGGTAATATGAAAGAAGTCCAAAAAGCAACATGTGGTTTTTTCAATGTGTTTTGTATACCAAGGTGCATCATCAGATATATTGTTTGAAACAAAAGATGTAAGTGAATTTATAAATTATTTGTCAATGAAATGTATGTAGCTGGTGAGTAATTATTTTGTATGTACAGAGTAGTAGGAGGTTGATAGTCTGTAGGGTAAGAAATCCAATAGGCAAAAATAGGCAGATTTCTACTAATAGGTAGAAAACAAAATATAATTGAATGAGCACTGGTTACAACAAGGTCAGTGCTCTTTCACTCAGAATACATGGACAACATGGCCTGCACCACTGTGTTAGAGTTGCATATTAAGGGTGGGCAACTGGTTTTTTTATGTACAAGGCTTCTAAGATCTTGAGCTTATGATCAGATGGGCATTGATCAATGATTTTAAAACATTTTTCAAGTATACAATTAGAGCAACTTTTACATTCCAAAAGGTGGGTTTGGATGGCCAACAGTTTGAGCCAGTGCTCCCTGGTTCTAGTGTGCAGGTGTCTTTTGGTCTTCCCCACATAGGAGATACTCTGGTCAACAGAGCAATTGAAACAGTAGACAACACCTGCACATAGAGCATGGGGTACATGTGACTTTAACCAACCAACAAAACTGCCAACTTTGGAAGAGCAGAAAATGATACAAATTTGGCTGTGGAATAATTTTCAAATCCTGTTTTTGAAGGTGAGAGAAGCTTATTCAATTATATTTTGTTTTCTGCCTATTGGTCTTTGCCCTGCCCTATAGACTATCAACCTCCTACTACTCTGTATATACAATATACTTATTCACTAGCTACATATGTTTCATTGACAAATATTTTATAAATTCACTTACTCACACATTTTGTTTCAAACAATATATCTGATGATGCACCTTGGTCTGCAAAATGCATTGAAAAAACCATGTTGATTTTTGGATTACTTTTTATTTGTAGGTAATATAATTTTTTAGAACTTTAATAACTTAACTCGGAACTTTTCTAATATAATGATACTTTGCTGAAATATTACTTATATGATTTGCTAAAGCATTATGCCATTGCATTACTTTGTTTGACAAAAAAATCATAGGCTTACCCTTTGAGTTAAAACTAAAGTGTGTTTATAGATAAAAATTAGGCCCCTAGGCATAATTCACACTTTAATAGAAGGCATTGTATTTAAAAGGGCTAATAAAACATGTTTTTTAGGAAGCAAAATTTGTGCATTAGTATTAGGTCTTATAATATAAGCATTTAATTTTTAAGTTTAAATTTTGGCAGTTGTTATTTGTCCAGTGACTGGACGAATAGCCTTTTTGCTATTTGTCCGGTTAAATTGCTAACACAAATATCTTAGGCCTATTTGTTTCATGATGAATATTCTAGATTTTTTTAGACCTTTTCTCATATAAAGCAGTGTATTCAATTTGGCATAATTTGGTATATAAGACACACACTAGTATAACAATATAATAATCAAGACACGAGTAAGAAGTCTTTGAAGTCTAGGAATATTTACCCTTGTGGTTTTTATAAACTACATATTTTAGCATTATCAATTTAACCGGACAAATAACAAAATGTCTATTTGTCTGGTATTAACTGGATGAATAGGAAAGCATGGTCAGGATAGGGGGTCCAGTGAGAAAATTTTTTTTTCGAAATCCAAATTTTTAATCATGCCATGTTGTAGTCCTGGATGTTATGAGTGAAATGACACCAAACTTTTGAAAATTGATCAAGTAATAAAAAAGTTATGGAGTTTTTTGTTTCAAAAAAATGGTGTTTTTTCCCTATCTCAAATACACTAAAAACTGTGCCATTTTTGGGCAAAAAAGCATGTTTTTTGCAGTAAAATGTCTGTAACTTTTTTATTTCATAACCAATTTTTGTGTTTTAGGTGTTATTTTGTAGCTTTTGGTTACCATAGCATTTTCTAATATTTTTGTACATATATACCATTCTATAAATGCAGATATCTAGGGATTAAGACAAAAAAGATGAAGCAAAAAAATTTTTAGGAGTACCATTCTTTGGCTTTGTCATGGTATACTTACCATTTACCTTATTTTTATTATTGTCATATCAAAGCAATACTTGTATACTATAATTGGTAAGATTCTTATCTTCCTACTGCTAGTAGTATGCAAATGATCGACCATTATTTTAATGAAAATGGGTCTTCCAAAGTACCACTCTAGATGTCAATGGTGTCTAAAAATCTATGTAGCTCATGTCAATCTTAACCTGTTGAAAATGATAATGTGACAAGAGTCGCTAAAAAGTATGGAATTAGATGTACAGATTCGTATGAAGCCATTTGACCACATATATATAGCTGTATATATTGTATAGAGGGTACAGTGGGCCCTACTATACTGTTTTGCAAAAAAAGTGCATGCAGCAATTCCCCTTCATCTTTTCAACCCCTTGCTGTACATTTTCCTATCTCCGTAATGTATTTGCATGTATGCCTGCACCAATGTTGAGAATTTTCACCTAGTGCGGCAAGGGCTAGTGGAAATCGCTTTTAGGACAAAATATATGACCAATGTCCCTACCATTTGGTGAAAAAAACTCGCGGTCGACTCTTTCCATTTTTAAAAAAAGTTCGATTTTCATGTTTCTAATGGGGATTTACATGTATTTTGCCCATTTCTGGTAAGCACACTGCGGCAAGGGTTAGAAGCATCCTGTTTGGCGTAACAGGTTCTTTTTGTCACCAGAAGTAAGTGGAAAAAAGAATTAGGGAGTCGACTCATTCCATTCAAAAGTTATGGCCATTTGAATTTTTCGATGTACATGTACATGTACATGTACATTTTTTTGGGAAAATTTTTTCAGCCAAAATGGTCTGCATAATGATCCCTCAATCCAATGTGCATGCATTTTTGATAGTTTTGCACTCATTCAATGAAAACTGGAGCTGCCTGACCCCATATTTTTCTCCAATTTCGGCACAGTTTTAAAAATGTACAAAAATGTACACCATGTTTCACAGTCTGCAACTTTCTTGTCGTATGTACTACACACACAAGCAATATGTTGTTTGAAAGATCTACTTGTCTACTTTCCAACAAATGTAAGATCGTTGCAGTGTGTCACTTATTTCAAAAGTTATAGCCACAGAAAGAAGACCACTTTTTTGCCATTTTCCCTTCTGCACAAGCCAAAAACAGGCTCACTGGACCCCCTAGTCAGGATCCAGTAACTGGACAAATAACAATTGCCTTAAATTTTATGCTTTAATCAATTAATCATATATTGTTTGACAAAACAATATAATTTTTATAAAATTTTAAATTTTATCTTTTATATTTTATATTTATCTATTTTATATTCTTTTATATTTTATTTATATTTTATTTAAATATTTATAAATTTTATATTTTATATTAAAATTATAATTTTATAATTATAATTTTGACTTTTTCTAGTGGCATGGACATAGCTAGGATTTTCATCTTGGGAAAAGACTATAAGCCAAAGCCAGAACACAACACTCATTATCAATATCATTATAACATAGCCCAAATCAAGTGATATACACTAGGCCTCCTCAAACTCAAACAAGGCAAGTATTAGTTCCTAGACAACAGTGATTTCATAACACACGCACACGTAATACAATGATATGGAAAGAGGCAGCAGGCACGCACACTGCAATGCAGGCAGGCAAATGTAAGTCATTGACTCATTAGTTAGTGTTAGTGTACTGTCTGTACTGACTGTTACACATTGTAAAAGTTCAATTCGGATCGTTTCTTATAAATTTGTTTTCTTTTTGTTTTTAAAAGAATTTCTAAAAATAGAAATTACTACGTTTTATAATATTAGAAGAAATTAAAATCTATTTATGAAAGCGTTATTGTAAATATTATTTGTGTTAAACTACTATTAATCATTACTGTTGGTATTTTTTGTTTCTTTACCCTGTTTTCTACCCGGAGTTAAAAGTGGAAATTTAGCACACGCAAATTATCAATTTTCAGCGACGACAATAATGAGCTATTGTATATTATGAACTACTTCCCTTTAACCGCAAGTTGCGAAAGCTTTTTGTGCATGTACATGTATGTACGTGTATGTACACATTAGATGGAACATTAGATAGAACGCTGCCTAAAAGAAAACCACACTGATTCGTCGGGTGAAATTCTCATTAAGCTCAATATACAGCAGCTAATTCGACACAAATGGTGCATTTGTAAGATAAAATATTACAGTACTGCAAATCGCAAATGCAATTATGATTGCATACGAGCACTTCAGCTGGAGAAAAAGCTATAAGTACATTTTTTAAGGGAGTAATTGATCATATGCATGTATAGTGACGGAGTAGTAGTATAATGTTCGAATTGTTCATAAATGTGTATGCATGTACATTGTTGCACCACGCTAAATGTATATACAGTAATATAAAATTTAAAATATTAATTAAATAATCACTTAATTGAAAGGCTGAGCATTCAAAGAAGCTCCTATATTATATTTACTATCATCAAGCAACCTATATATTTGTGGTGTCTCGATAGACTAACACAGGAAAACAAACGAGTAGGCCTACTTAGGCAGGTAAGACTTTTGCCGGAAAAACAAGAACAAGAGCTCCCTTAGGACAACCCGCGCTTATTTTGACATCCAACAATAAATTATTACACGATCAATAAATTAGAAACCCCAAAATGCCACGTGATTCCAAAATACATTATACGAATGATTTATGAACTGCACTACTTTAAGTAGAGTAGTAAGAAAAAAATACCCCTTTTAGTTAGTCAGAAAAACGGCCCTTTTACGGGCTCCTTGCCACGACACAACAATATACTCGTATCCTACATAGCTGGCATAGTAGTGCAGCAGAAGTCTACAAAATGCTTTATTTGGTGTTTTTAGCATTAATGTAGCTCATATAATAAAAAATTGTTAACTTATCTTGCGAATTGGGCCAGACTGGAGTCTGTACGAGTATAATACATTTGCAAGCAGAGCTCAGAGAACTTTAATGCCACCAACCAAACAAGACTTAAGTATAAATTCTTGTCTTTTTCTATACTTGTGATCCTCGTACATGAATGTATATATTTCAAGAAGCTGCAGTACTTGACATATACATGCATGTTAAACTTCGTGGTCCAATTACTAATTCACGTGCCTGCTCACAGCACAGTACCATAATCCTGGAAAACCCTGGCAACACTAAAAGTGACATTACCGAGCAAACAACGTTTATGTCTGCTTACACAATCCTTCTGACTTGGAGCTGAAAGTTCTTTCTGACCACGTGGCGCATGCAAATATCCTGTGTGCATATGTTGGGTCCGCGCTTATACGAGCGTATCGAGTGACAATTCAGGATTAAAGCTTGCTGCAAACGCTTCGGTCAAATCATAGTACAGTAAACATTATGAATTGCAGCGGTATTTGAGGTTCCGGCTGTTCCATGGGTTGCACACATACACACGCACACATACTGTAAGTGGAACACTATACGCATTAGGTTTGCCATCTGGACCATATAAACGCATCAAAACGCGAATGGGAGAGAGCGAGTTTAATGATTTATAACGTTGCGCCGCTACTGCTGTACTATAACTGCATGGGTAGAGATTCTGGTAACCCAAGGGGAGATACTTGCCTTATAGTTTTCCTTTCAAAAGTTTTTGCACGCGCGAGGCGGTCCACCCTAGCAGCTGTCTTTCCTTATCGCCGTGCCATAGATACCAACCCCCGAACTTGCCCGTGCCTTCTCCCTTTGGCGCGCCTCTCTGCCAGGATGCATTACGATTGTCTAAGCCTGATCCTCATCCTCAGGAGTCTGGGGGTGGAGGGGGGCGCAGACGGCAGGCTAAGCTGAAACCACTGGGCACTGGCAGCCCTCCCCTCTGCAAATCCAAGCTATAGATAGATTGGCCGGGAAAGCCTCAGACCTTGGCCAGCCAATTGAAGAAGGCTCCATGCCACTCTTCCCACCCGGCCCTCCAAACCACCAGTTGGGGGGAATGAGGCAGTGGGAAAGTTTCGATAGCTATTACGATTAAAAAGAGGATCCGAGTTTTGCGCAGACATTACGTCCCGCCCGGTTGCAGCAATTCACAGCTGCAGCGACCGCCAACTGAACTCGGAATGAAGCCGATGGACGACAAGGACATCTGCGACTATCGTGAGTGGCGTGATGCTTGCTGTTTCGTCAGCTTTATCGAGCTTCTGGGCACCGATAGTTATAACTGATTTCCGAAGAGTTCGGATGTCAAAAAAACTTGAAATTACACCACACCTCCTTAGCGAGGTTTCCAAACTGAGTTTCAATTTCACCCAACATGATTCTCGTGGAGTTTCTGTCAAAAAATAACCAGGCGACCGTTAGTAGTCGACCCACATCAGCGAGGAGGCGGAGCACGCACAAGTACAGAGGCGCGAAAGCAACCCATTCACAAGGACCACTGTAGCCATTCACAAGGACCACTGTAGCCATTCACAAGGACCACTGTAGCCATTCACAAGGACCACTGTAGCCATTCACAAGGACCACTGTAGCCATTCACAAGGACCACTGTAGCCATTTGCAAGGACCACTGTAGCCATTTGCAAGGACCACTGTAGCCATTTGCAAGGACCACTGTAGCCATTCACAAGGACCACTGTAGCCATTCACAAGGACCACTGTAGCCATTCACAAGGACCACTGTAGCCATTCACAAGGACCACTGTAGTATAACATAATTTAAAACTGTAAGCTAGAAAAGATACACTACGTAGATAATTATTACATTAATTGATCTGGAGCAGTGAAGATTACAATTCTTTTAATTTCGCAAGCACTACCTGCTACTCTGTTGTATTTAATACAGCTAATTTGTGTCATGAAAGTTCCATTTTCATATTACTTTCTTCAGAAGCTCAAAGTTGCAAATGCCCACAAGTGGCATTAGGCGAAAAAAAATTCTTTTGTTCCTTCCTGAATCAATTATATTTGTAATAAAAGTGTTGCATTCAGATACTCTTAAGTCATGATGGTATGATTAGTTCCTATGTGCATATATACACATATATAAAGAAATGGTAATCTTCCCTGGGCCAAATCAAATGCAATCATTGATTATGTGATGATATAAATGATTTGTTTCCTATCTTTGCAGTGTGTTTTTCAGGAAATTGGCCTTTAAAAAGTAGGATTAATCAGAATGATCAGCCATAAATCTATCTCTAATTTTCAGTTCACAAGTTGACTGGAAAAGTTTACTGTAGTTTCTATAAAATTCACCCGTCAAAAGTGCAGGCATTTCTGCGAAATTGTCTCGCTCCGTTCCACTTTGTCGCCGTTCTTTTTTCTGGCGCTGTTCTGGCTTCGAAAAGCGGGGGCAAAGATAGCCAGATCCGAAAGGCTTGACGACATCCTCGCGGTGTCTCCTTTCGTTCTGTCTCCGTCTGCCTATCTTTCTTAGTTTCTTCAGTTTACCTTCTGTGGGGGGGGCACATTTTGCCTCCCTCTCAGCGGGGGAAGGCAGCTGAGAGGAGTTTATCAGGCGGAGTCAGCTGCCTGGCTTCGGGGCTTGAAGGTTCTTAGGAAGTTTGTTGTTCACTTTCTCTTCGCGTCTGTCTTTAGCTGCATAAATTTTTGGGTCTCTCAGCGATTAGCCTAAATGCGCGGGAGCTCAGCTTGGCTCCCGTGCAGCAATCAATTTCTACCTTGATCTGTGCGCGCCTATTAAACCATCGTAATACATTAGTAATACCTTCCACTGCGCCCTCACGCGGCTGAACTAGTCTGGCGCAGAAGGCAGAGCCCTAATCGTTGCTAAGTAGCTTTTAAATCACTTTGGCCCTAAGGTTGGTCGAAATGCTTCTTAGATAATTCTGCTTTTGGAATGTTGGAGATGCTGCGACTGTAAAATGTGGCTTGAGTTAGCGGTTGAGTTGCTGAGGCTGAGTTGCTAGGGGTGAGTTGCTGAGGCTGAGTTGCTGAGGCTGAGGCTGAGTTTCTGATTTCTGAGTTGCTGAGGCTGAGTTGCTGAGGCTGAGTTGCTGAGGCTGAGTTGCCGAGGCTGATTTGCTGAGGCTGATTTGCTGAGGCTCATTTGCTGAGGCTGAGTTTCTGATTTCTGAGTTGCTGAGGCTGAGTTGCTGAGGCTGAGTTGCTGAGGCTGGTTGCCGAGGCTGATTTGCTGAGGCTGATTTGCTGAGGCTCATTTGCTGAGGCTGAGTTTCTGATTTCTGAGTTGCTGAGGCTGAGTTGCTGAGGCTCATTTGCTGAGGCTGAGTTTCTGATTTCTGAGTTGTTGAGGCTGAGTTGCTGAGACTGAGTTGCTCTTGTTTGAATGGTTCGCAAAAAGGGCCGTAATGCCGTAAAAAGCTTTCTTCTTTAAAGTCAAACCGTCCAGATTTTGATATTCTAAATTAGGAATGTCGCCAAAGATACCGCGAGTGCTTTACCATCCGCAATGACGATTGAGCTGAGACTGCTGCGGGGGCCCGGCTTATGGCATATTGCATGGCTGGCGAGCTTAAGCAAAGCGAGCTGATTGAAGACACAAAAGGAAAGCCTCCCTGCGCCCTGTTCCTGGGGTGATGCAGATGTTTGACGAACCAAGCTCTGCTGCTTCTGCTGCTGCTGCAGCTGCTGCCACAAATCCTTCAAAGAGAACGAGTCCTGACAGGTGCTTCCCCTGTCCGCCCGCGTCGCCAGCTGATTTTCAAGTCAAGATGAAGTCCGTCGCAGCAAAAGTGAATTCACGTATAAATAGTTTGAAAGAGGAAGAATTGACGGCTTGACCGTGCATGGACTAAACACAGGGAACTGTTTGGGAAGTCCCGCAAGATTGGGCAGCATGCAGCAGCCGCAACAGCAGCAACGGATCGGCAAGTACTGCTCAGTTTATGGCCTCATCATGCTGGTGCTTAATGTGTCAGCAGCAATATAAATCATTGAGCCACTCACCCACTCGAGTCAGTCAGTCAGTCAGTCAGTCACCCAATCACTCAAGTCAGTCAGTCAGTCAGTCACCCAATCACTCAAGTCAGTCAGTCAGTCAGTCACCCAATCACTCAAGTCAGTCAGTCAGTCAGTCAGTCAGTCAGTCAGTCAGTCAGTCAGTCAGTCAGTCAGTCAGTCAGTCAGTCAGTCAGTCACTCACTCACTCACTCAAGTCAGTCAGTCAGTCAGTCAGTCACCCACTCACTCAAGTCAGTCAGTCAGTCAGTCACCCACTCACTCAAGTCAGTCAGTCAGTCAGTCAGTCAGTAATTTAGACTTCCCCAGCTCACCCAAGCGGTAGAAAACCTAGGAGAAATCGAGTTTGGCCCCGAAATCCCACGGGGTTGCTGAAAAGTGCCGCGGAAGTGATTTCTAGGAAACAGTCTCAATTCTCTTACCGGCCTGCTAAATTGACTCTGCAGCCGAAACTGATGACTGAAGGTCTCGGATATTTTCCGTGGAAACAGGGGTCGTTTATCAGACCTAACTAGCAATCTAGTGCGGCCCCCCTTCGGGGCGCCCAATAAGAAAGGAGCAAAAATAGTTCATGGAAAACAATAAAAAAACACATTTTCTTAAACACTAATTCCTTCTTCACATTTTAAAAATCACCTTATTCGTGTAAAATTGTCACGGACTAAGATGTTTGCAAAATTAAAAAATCACTTTTTCTCTAAAATTAACAAACAGTCAACAAAATATCGTTTCCCTAAATAGAAAATATTCCCAAGACAGCAAGCAACCCCCTCCAAAAGTGAACAATCGCAGATAGCAAGCATCCTCTAATGCTCATAGCAAGAATCACCACTGAAAGCAAGCATCTGCAGATTAGCAAGCACCCCCCAGATATTATAGAAGCATCCACCCAGATAGCAAGCATTCTGCAGATAGCAAGCACCCCCCAGATATTATAGAAGCATCCACCCAGATAGCAAGCATCCTGCAGATAGCAAGAATCCCTAAATAGCAAGCATCCTGCAGATAGCAAGAATCCCTGAATAGCAAGCATCCCTGGATAGAAAGAATCCCATGCATGTAGCCAGTACCCCCTCTCCCAAATAGCAAGTATCCCCCCTCGAGAGCAAGCATCCACGAGACAGCAAGTAGCTAGTGCAAATGTTACTTCCGCTAATGCAATAATCGCTTTCTCAGGTTGTGCAACAATCCACGTCTCAGCGAGCGCAATAATCTCTTTTTTAGACAGCGCAGTAATCAGCTTCTCAGCTAGTGCAATAATCCTTGGTTTATTAATAGCAATAATCCTTGATTAATCAAGTGCAATAATCCTTGGTTTATCAAGTGCAATAATCCTTGGTTTATCAAGTGCAGTAATCTTTGGCTTATAAAGTGCAATAATCCTTGGTTTATCAAGTGCAATAATCCTTTGTTTATCAAGTGCAATAATCCTTGGTTTATCAAGTGCAATAATCCTTGGTTTATTAAGTGCAATAATCCTTGGTTTATTAAGTGCAATAATCCTTGGTTTATCTAGCGCAGTAATCCTTGGCTTATCAGGTGCAATAATCCTTGGTTTATCAAGTGCAATATTTGTTTATCAAGTGCAATAATCCTTGGTTTATCAAGTGAAATAATCCTTGGTTTATCAAGTGCAATAATCCTTGGCTTATCAACTGCAATAATCCTTGGTTTATCAAGCGCAGTAATCTTTGGCCTATCAAGTGCAATAATCCTTGGTTTATCAAGTGCAGTAATCCTTGGCCTATCAAGTGCAATAATCCTTGGTTTATCAAGTGCAATAATCCTTGGTTTATCAAGTGTAATAATCCTTGGTTTATCAAGTGCAATAATCCTTGGCTTATCAACTGCAATAATCCTTGGTTTATCAAGTGCAATAATCCTTGGTTTATCAAGCGCAGTAATCCTTGGCCTATCAAGTGCAATAATCCTTGGCTTATCAAGTGCAATAATCCTTGGTTTATCAAGTGCAATAATCCTTGGTTTATCAAGTGCAGTAATCCTTGGCCTATCAAGTGCAATAATCCTTGGTTTGCCAAGAGCAATAATCCTTAGTTTATCGAGTGCAGTAATCCTTAGTTTTCCAAGTGCAGTAATCCTTGGTTTATTAAGAGCAATAATCCTTGGCTTATCGAGTGCAGTAATCCTTGGTTTGCCAAGAGCAATAATCCTTGGTTGATCAAGTGCAATAATCCTTGGTTTATCAAGTGCAATAATTTTTGGTTTATCAGATGCAATAATCCTTGGCTTATCAACTGCAATAATCCTTGGTTTATCAAGTGCAATAATCCTTGGCTTATCAAGTGCAATAATCCTTGGTTTATCAAGTGCAATAATCCTTGGTTTATCAAGCGCAGTAATCTTTGGCCTATCAAGTGCAATAATCCTTTGTTTATCAAGTGCAATAATCCTTGGTTTATCAAGTGCAATAATCTTTGGTTTATCAGATGCAATAATCCTTGGCTTATCAACTGCAATAATCATTGGTTTATCAAGTGCAATAATCCTTGGCTTATCAAGTGCAATAATCCTTGGTTTATCAAGTGCAATAATCCTTGGTTTATCAAGCGCAGTAATTTTTGGCCTATCAAGTGCAATAATCCTTGGTTTATCAAGTGCAGTAATCCTTGGCCTATCAAGTGCAATAATCCTTGGTTTATCAAGTGCAATAGTCTTTGGTTTATCGAGTGCAGTAATCCTTAGTTTTCCAAGTGCAGTAATCCTTGGTTTATTAAGAGCAATAATCCTTGGTTTATCGAGTGGAGTAGTCCTTGGTTTATTAATATCAATAATCCTTGAATAATCCAGTGCATTAATCCTTGGCTTATCAAGTGCAACATTCTTTACTATCAAGTGCAATATTCCATGGCTTATCAAGTGCAATAATCCTTGGCTTATCAAGTGCAATAATCCTTGGTTTATCAAGTGCAATAATCCTTTGTTTATCAAGTGCAATAATCCTTTGTTTATCAAGTGCAATAATCCTTTGTTTATCAAGTGCAATAATCCTTGGTTTATCAAGCGCAGTAATCCTTGGCTTATCAAGTGCAATAATCCTTGGTTTATCAAGTGCAATAATCCTTGGTTTATCAAGCGCAGTAATCTTTGGCCTATCAAGTGCAATAATCCTTGGTTTATCAAGTGCAGTAATCCTTGGCCTATCAAGTGCAATAATCCTTGGTTTATCAAGTGCAATAATCCTTGGTTTATCAAGTGTAATAATCCTTGGTTTATCAAGTGCAATAATCCTTGGCTTATCAACTGCAATAATCCTTGGTTTATCAAGTGCAATAATCCTTGGTTTATCAAGCGCAGTAATCCTTGGCCTATCAAGTGCAATAATCCTTGGTTAATCAAGTGCAGTAATCCTTGGCCTATCAAGTGCAATATTCCTTGGTTTATCAAGTGCAATAGTCCTTGGTTTATCGAGTGCAGTAATCCTTGGTTTTCCAAGTGCAATAATCTTTGGCTTCTTGAGTGCAGTAATCCTTGGTTTGCCAAGAGCAATAGTCCTTGGTTTATCAAGCGCAGTAATCTTTGGCCTATCAAGTGCAATAATCCTTGGTTTATCAAGTGCAGTAATCCTTGGCCTATCAAGTGCAATATTCCTTGGTTTATCAAGTGCAATAGTCCTTGGTTTATCGAGTGCAGTAATCCTTGGTTTTCCAAGTGCAATAATCCTTGGCTTCCTGAGTGCAGTAATCCTTGGTTTGCCAAGAGCAATAGTCCTTGGTTTATCGAGTGCAGTAATCCTTGGTTTTCCAAGTGCAGTAATCCTTGGTTTATTAATAGCAATAATCCTTGGCTTCTTGAGTGCAGTAATCCTTGGTTTGCCAAGAGCAATAGTCCTTGGTTTATCGAGTGCAGTAGTCCTTGGTTTATTAATAGCAATAATCCTTGGCTTATCGAGTGCAGTAATCTAAGTGTTTTTATTTAGTCCTTTAATAAAACCTTTTAATAAAAAATTTTACACTACTACTTTTAAACTACTTAGATTCGAACCTAGGTCGCTGCATTAGCAGTCTGGTCTGTTCAGCTCTAGGCTAGCTCTCATCGAAGTTATCAGTGATGTTGTACCACTTATATAATTCAACACTCACACCAAGTCAGGTAGAGTAAAAAGTCTCACGAAGCAGTTATGACATAATCAATTTCTTAGGCAAGTCAGTACCAGTGTCTATGAAAGTTTACAATATGGTTACGTAATATAAATTCAGTACTGCGCTATGCTTTCACACTCAAAGCTGTGACGCAATTCAATTGAGTGTCAAATTCAGCCAGTACACAGACGATAAATAAAGTGTATTGTGATGCAATCTATTTCAGAATCAGAATTCAACCAGTCAGTTTTTCTGCTAGCATTCTTACGATGCATTTCAAGTCGAAAGAGCTGCTTGACCTTCGCAAAAAAGCATGTTTTTCGAATATTTAATCCCTTTAGCATCAAGCAATTTCTTAGCCACGATGCATGTACTGTCACGGGAAAATTTCTGATCGAACAGTGCAAGTTCGAAGAAAATCGGTTGAGCCGTTTTTGCTAAAATCGATCACACACACACACACATACACACACACACATACCGACAGACCATTTTTAGTATATGGACTAATGTTTTCTGTAGCGGCTACTGCCACAAGTAGGGTGTATCGGACATGGCTACTATAACACTGTGACGGGACAAATAAGAGCGAGGTTTTACCCCCGCTTCTCTCTCTCTCTCTCTGCTCCCAAACTGCATCGCATCCCTCCTTCATACCTGCTCAGGGATTGGCCCAACCCAATAGGAGGCTGAGATTGGCAAGGATTGGAGAGAATCCCTGGGAGGCTGGGGATAGATAGCGGGGGGGGGGACAAGGCGGCCCGGGCAGTGAGGGCCGGAGGACGATAGCGAGACAATCCAGTTGATAAAAAGCGGACTCGAGTCCCAAGTGTTTATCTTAGCACCCGAGCTGAACAATGCCACTGGGCATTGGGCCGCACCATTCGTCATAACGTCGGCGCGTGTTAGCAGCTCCATAGCCTCACTCCGACTGCACCGATCGCCATGGCGCCAGAGGCCAAGCCGGCGCACACCAGGATGAGAAAGTACTCGGTCGTGGATCCGCAGATCGACCTGCTCAGTAAGTTCGGGGGGGGGGAGAGCACACACTGGATTACTGATGAGTCCCCAGGGTCTATTGGTTGTCAAGGCTTGACGTGAGTTTGACGCGCAGTCGGAGCCAGGAGGGCCATGGGGTGTCTTGAGAAGCGACACTGCATAATTAATAAAAGATCGCTCAGGACAAGCTGTCTTGAGCAGGTCTTGCTGAGTGCATTGTTAGCATTAGCTTTAATTGTGTGCGTGTGAATGAGTAATCTTCTCCCTCAAAACCCTCATCGCACCTTCCGGCCCTACCTATGTCTCTCTCTCTCTATCAATTCCCATTTTCCATAAGAATATCACTATGCCTGTCCTCTTTTAACCCCCGAGAGCGAGTCGTGCCGCACACACACACATTTTTCAGGCTTCCTTCTTTGTGCCGCTGACATGCAGCCAACAGCCACCCACCCTTTGTGTCGCTGTTCCTTGCTCGTACAGTGCTTATAGAATGCGCCGTTGCCCGTGGCGCAGATGCAGGAGCACAAGTGGGCACAGTCGTATCGATTCTCATCTTGCTATGTATTTTTTATTATTTATAGCTATAATATTAACGGCTGCATGCGCCTGCTTCCGCTGTCTTGCTCTGGGCCGCCGCATGCAGTCGTAAAACCAACAGCGATGGTGGCCCCAGAAATGAGAGTAATAGAATTAAATTGTCTGTCAATTGGGGCAAATTAGTAATAATCCAAGTCCATTTCCTGTCCGCTATGCCCCACTCTGTATTTCTGATGCGCATTCGTAATTCGGTGAGATGTGTTTGCTAATGAAGGCCTGCCAACCAACACGGCGTAGAGCGCGTGCGAAGTCTGCGCGAATCGTATTTGCACACACGATGCCTTGCGGCTTCACTGTTGCCTAAGTTGCGTCAGCACGCAAAGCTTCCCTGGGAAGAAGGAAAAAACTGACTATAATAATTATTCATCCAGAGTATCCAGGGCATTCGAAAAACCCCTAGAAAATCCCCAGATTTCGACCGTCCCACCTGCTGGACTCTCAAAATTTGTCATCGGTTAAGTTTCTTCAACTGAGCCGCGTAGGCTAGATCTTGCCGGATACTCGAGAACCTGAACCCGTGCTCGCAAAACCGAGCAGACATTTCCCAGCAGCTGCGTCCTGCGCCCACCTCCCTGCATGTAGCTCGACAGCTACTTTCTCCGCTTGTCTGTCTCTGCCTCCCTCAAATTTCTATTTTATTACTGGGTAGGCAATAGAGACGAGGAAAGAAGGAGAGAGAGACAAGGCAGACAGCGAATGCTCAGTCTCCGTCTCTACGCTGTAAATGATGATGAAGTGCCGCAGCTGCATTCCGAGCATGCAATGCTTTACTCTGCAGTTGCAGCGGCAGGGGAGGAATGTTTTGCAGTTTTCATTTTCCTAGAATGATGGCCGCCCGGCTGGGACGGTCATTAAGCCAATATTTTAATGCTGTGGGAGGAGAAGCTGCACGGACTGGGTAGAGAAGGCGGAGTGGAGTGGCAGGGAGGAATAGGAGAACTTTTCCCCCAGGAATCGGCCTTTTGGCTGCAGTCGGGGCCAATGCCGGCCTGCCTGCCTCATTTGCTTATTGCAACCATTTCCAGGGCGTAGGGGATAAACTTTCTCTGGGCTGGACAGCGAGACCACTTTTAGAAATGATGGGCCATGATAATCGAGAGCCACACTTGGCCTGACTCAGAGTGCTTCTTCTAATCCGCTTTCTATGGCACTCATGTGCCTGCCCAGTTTGCCCTATTCTCTGCCTGGCTCTTAACTAGAAAAATGCTTATAGTGAACAAGTCTGAAGTTGCAGCTTCACGCGTTCGAAATGTACCCGGACTCTCGTTTCTGTGGGTCAATAAGTTGTTTGCCACTTGCCTTCATCGCTGAGAAGTCCGAACCATAGAAGTGACTGTCAGTGACTGAACAGCCGCAAAGAAGTGACTGTCAGTGACTGAACAGCCGCATAGAAGTGACTGTCAGTGACTAAACAGCCGCATAGAAGTGACTGTCAGTGACCGAACAATCGCATAGAAGTGACTGTCAGTGACCGAACAATCGCATAGAAGTGACTGTCAGTGACCGAACAATCGCATAGAAGTGACTGTCAGTGACCGAACAATCGCATAGAAGTCACTGTCAGTGACTGAACAGCCGCATAGAAGTGGCTGTCAGTGACTGAACAATCGCATAGAAGTGGCTGTCAGTGACTGAACAATCGCATAGAGGTGACTGTCAGTGACTGAACAATCGCATAGAGGTGAATGTCAGTGACTGAACAATCGCAAAGAAGTGACTGTCAGTGAATGAATAGTCGCAAAGAAGTGAATGTCAGTGACCGAACAATCACATAGAGGTGACTGTCAGTGACTGAACAGTCGCAAAGAAGCGAATATCAGTGACTGAACAATCGCATAGAGGTGACTGTCAGTGACTGAACAGTCGCAAAGAAGTGGCTGTCAGTGACTGAACAGTCGCATAGAAGTGGCTGTCAGTGACTGAACAATCGCATAGAAGTGGCTGTCAGTGACTGAACAATCGCAAAGTGACTGTCAGTGACTGAACAGTCGCAAAGAAGCGAATATCAGTGACTGAACAGTCGCATAGAAGTGGCTGTCAGTGACTGAACAGCCGCATAGAAGTGGCTGTCAGTGACTGAAAAATCGCATAGAAGTGGCTGTCAGTGACTGAACAATCGCATAGAAGTGACTGTCAGTGTCTGAACAGCCGCATAGAAGTGACTATCAGTGACCGAACAATCGCATAGAAGTGACTGTCAGTGACTGAACAGCCGCATAGAAGTGACTGTCAGTGACTGAACAGCCGCATAGAAGTGACTATCAGTGACCGAACAATCGCATAGAAGTGGCTGTCAGTGACTGAACAGTCGCAAAGAACTGACTGTCAGTGACTGAACAGCCGCATAGAAGTGACTGTCAGTGACTGAACAGCCGCATAGAAGTGACTGTCAGTGACTAAACAGCCGCATAGAAGTGACTGTCAGTGACCGAACAATCGCATAGAAGTGACTGTCAGTGACCGAACAATCGCATAGAAGTGACTGTCAGTGACCGAACAATCGCATAGAAGTGACTGTCAGTGACCGAACAATCGCATAGAAGTGACTGTCAGTGACCGAACAATCGCATAGAAGTCACTGTCAGTGACTGAACAGCCGCATAGAAGTCACTGTCAGTGACTGAACAATCGCATAGAAGTGGCTGTCAGTGACTGAACAATCGCATAGAAGTGGCTGTCAGTGACTGAACAATCGCATAGAGGTGACTGTCAGTGACTGAACAATCGCATAGAGGTGAATGTCAGTGACTGAACAATCGCAAAGAAGTGACTGTCAGTGAATGAATAGTCGCAAAGAAGTGAATGTCAGTGACCGAACAATCGCATAGAGGTGACTGTCAGTGACTGAACAGTCGCAAAGAAGCGAATATCAGTGACTGAACAATCGCATAGAGGTGACTGTCAGTGACTGAACAGTCGCAAAGAAGTGGCTGTCAGTGACTGAACAGTCGCATAGAAGTGGCTGTCAGTGACTGAACAGTCGCATAGAAGTGGCTGTCAGTGACTGAAAAATCGCATAGAAGTGGCTGTCAGTGACTGAACAATCGCATAGAAGTGACTGTCAGTGTCTGAACAGCCGCATAGAAGTGACTATCAGTGACCGAACAATCGCATAGAAGTGACTGTCAGTGACTGAACAGTCGCAAAGAAGTGACTGTCAGTGACCGAACAATCGCATAGAAGTGACTGTCAGTGACTGAACAGTCGCAAAGAACTGACTGTCAGTGACTGAACAGCCGCATAGAAGTGACTGTCAGTGACTGAACAGCCGCATAGAAGTGACTGTCAGTGACTGAACAGCCGCATAGAAGTGACTGTCAGTGACCGAACAATCGCATAGAAGTGACTGTCAGTGACTGAACAATCGCATAGAAGTGGCTGTCAGTGACTGAACAGTCGCAAAGAAGCGAATATCAGTGACTGAACAATCGCATAGAGGTGACTGTCAGTGACTGAACAGTCGCAAAGAAGTGGCTGTCAGTGACACAGCCAGCCAAATGCAGCCATGCAGAGCTGGCAGTTACCAGGCAAGCCAAGACCGCTAGGGAGGCAATCTGGGCCAAGAACAAGGGCAGAAACTGGGGCTCAAAACTGAATTTAGGAGATGGGATTCACTTAAAAAATTCAATTTAAATCGGCAGAATACGCTCGTACGTCGCTTCTGGGAATGCGAAATCTGCATTTGAGCGTCTGGAGAAATCTGGCTTGGGAAAATGATAAGAGATGAAGGCTGACCCACCCCCCACCCCACTGCCTGCCTGCCTGCCGATTTATCGGACATGACAGCGAGGGCATCCCGGGATTTGCATAGTAACTACAGCTGGCTGCTCCCCAAGCCCCCTCGTCTGGAGAGCTGAGCTTGGCGCTTTCGCTTATTTTGAATTATTCAAGTTTATTAGGGACGGACCAGTGGGCCCGAAGCATTGGCGTACAGGCCTCGGGCCGTGCAATAAGGCAGCCTGCAGTTGCAGTGCGCCACGCCAATAGATAAGAAAGTTCATGCGCCATCTCGCTGCCTGCCTGATACTGCATGGCCCAACCCTCTACATTCGAGAGCAAATGGCAAAAACTAATAATCTCATTTTGGGAGCTGGGGCACGCCACCGCTGGGAAACAGTTGCCTCTAAGATCGAATTGTGCGGATTATATGGCCCCGACAGTCTCCAGGCACTCCAGGCACTCCTGTGCTGCTGCTGCTTCATGGTCATTCGATTTGTTCGAGAGTAGCTCCGACTCGATTCGGTTTTTGACGCGCGCAGACACGCCAGGCTGATGGCCACTAAACAGCAAGCCGCAGTGCACTACTAGCCTTGCATTCGAAAACTACTGAATAAAACCGAGATTCAGACAGGGTTTGCGTGGCAAAAGTTCTTTTTTTCTACGAATTTCTAATAGCAAAAATGCTATCAACAGTACCTTCTGACTGCAGATCTACATGGATAGATCAGAGCTCTAGCTGTAATAACTGCAGATCTACATGGATAGATCAGAGCTCTAGCTGTAATAACTGCAGATCTACATGGATAGATCAGAGCTCTGGCTGTAATAACTGCAGATCTACATGGATAGATCAGAGCTCTGGCTGTAATAACTGCAGATCTACATGGATAGATCAGAGCTCTAGCTGTAGTGACTGCAGATCTACATGGATAGATCAGAGCTCTAGCTGTAATAACTGCAGATCTACATGGATAGATCAGAGCTCTAGCTGTAATAACTGCAGATCTACATGGATAGATCAGAGCTCTAGCTGTAATAACTGCAGATCTACATGGATAGATCAGAGCTCAAGCTGTAATAACTGCAGATCTACATGGATAGATCAGAGCTCTAGCTGTAGTGACTGCAGATCTACATGGATAGATCAGAGCTCAAGCTGTAATAACTGCAGATCTACATGGATAGATCAGAGCTCAAGCTGTAATAACTGCAGATCTACATGGATAGATGCATATTAAGATCAATTATAACTGCCTCGCATGCAGTCCGTTTCCTTCTCAAACTGACTGAAACTAACAAAGCAAGTTTGAACAGAAGCCGCGGAAGCAGATGCAAGGGGCAGGCAGTGAAAATTGCCAGTCTGTGAAGGGAAGCCGGGCGCAGGCAGGCAGGCAGGCAGCGGGCTGATGGTAATCCCCAGCAGGATTAAATAATGGCTGTCGGCGAGAGCAAAGAAGCAGAAATTTCCAGCTGCGGAAGGGGAAAAGTTGGGAAGTGACTTGCCGAGGCAGGGTGATGGGCTCACCTCTCCGTCTTGCCTCAGGACGATTAAAAACCCAGGATGAAGGGCAGGCAGACAGCCAGCAATTCCCATCGAACCAGCTGGGAATTCGCCGCTTCTTTCCGTTTTCCTTTGTTGCCACCCCGGCCTTAATTCCCTGGCAATGAAATCTCGTTCCATCTATAAAAGTGGCAAGTGAAGCGAGCCGAGAGAAGTAGGCGAAAGCAGAGGCAAGGACCGGGTGTGTGAAAAGATTTTTTTGGGAAATCAAAAGGTGAGAGAGAGAGACAAAAAGGGGACAAAATCCCCTGGGTGAAGGGGATTTTCTGCTTAGTTAAGCGCCAGACGTTCAACGTGGACCAAGCTTTGAGCTCAATATTAATTGCTCAATATTTTATCAAGGACTACTAGACTATGCCATAACGAAGTGTTTTTAGTGGTCCTTGTGTTCAATAGCGCTTCGCCATGACGCATTTCATGAATGAACTCATTGTGTGTTGCAAGTTGAAAATTGAAAAAACGCTATCGTAGCAGGCTTTATAAAAGTGGGATCCCAGCATTTTTTCATACAATGGATTCCCCCGAGCAGACGATTCAGCAACAGGATTCCCCCAATAGGATTCCCCCAATGGCCCCGAACAGAGGATCCCCCAATGGGATTCCAACGAGCAGTGGATTGCCACAATGGAATTCACCCGAGCAGAGGATTCCCCCAATGGGATTCCAACGAGCAGAGGATTGCCACAATGGGATTCACCCGAGCAGAGGATTCCCCCGATTGGATTTCGCCTAGCAAAGGATTCCCCCAATGGGATACCCCCGAATAGAGGATTACCAAAATGGGATTCACCCAAACGAAGGTTCCCCCAATGGAATTCCCATGACAGGAGGATTCCCCCAATGGAATTCCCATGACCGGAGGATTCCCCCAATGGATTCCCCCGAACAGAGGATTACCACTGATAGGATTGTTAGAGGAGAATTTCTTTAATTATTTATAATTCTCAGGTATAGAGTTTTCTTTGCAAAGCTAAATTGTGTTTGAAAAAATCGACATTCCCGAATTTCTTATTCATTAATTATGAAATTCAAGATGAGGGCACAGGTGAATGGGAAGAAAAGTTATTGTTATTAGAGAATTTGAATTAGCCTTCAAATCCGTTATGTCCGCCTGTAAGTCAATCCAATGTTTCTCCACTATTTATCTAATTCACGCTAGCAGGGTCAGAAAAGTCAGTCTCTATGTAAATAAATTCATATAATCGAAGTTTTTATAATCATGTACGGCAACTGCGAGGTGCTAGCTAATACATAATCATCATAAATAATTTGTGCAGAGGCCCACCGGGTCTGGATTTATGGCAGCCGCCTCGTTGGCTATGAAAAGGGGATTTATTATTATATTTTTTATTCCCGCTGCCGGTGTCCTGCCTCAACCAACCCCCCCCCCCCCAGCTGCCCTCGACGTGATCAGAAAGCGTCAGAGAGAGAGAGAGAGAGAGAGAGACCCCAAATCATTTTCATCATGAAATGAAGTCGCCAGCTAGGAGGCAGAGTTGGGGAGGCGCACAGGCCATTGTAGGGTGCCGCATTGACGCCAAAGCAGTTGCGAGAAGGCGGAGAGCGCTCGGCTCCCCCTTGTCCGACTCGATCGAGAGCAGGTCGGTCTCTCTCTCTCTCTCTCTCTCATTTTGCGCTGGGCAACTACTAGCTCGAGGGCGGAGCCTCGCCCTCGCCCTCGCCCTCAGCGCCGTGATTGATGGCTCTCCCGACGCCATGGGCCTGCTGTCACCATGATTCCCTTTAATATACGCTCGGAGCAGCTCTCCTGCTGCTCTCTATGCATCCTTGACTCTTTCAGTGCGTGTCTCCTGTCTCTGCGCTCCAAACTTCTCTCTCTGTTTGACAACGATGTGTTTGCAGCTTGTTGATGAGGCTGTTGATGTCTGATGCTACACTGTGTAGGGCCTGGATTTAGTACACGGCATGTATCTAGATAGAATTACATAGATTTTATGAGTAGCGCTAGAGAGATAATAGGAATGAATTCAGGGCTATTAATTGGGGCAGCAATTATCAAAATTGATGCACTAGAGCAGTCATTAAGTGAAACTCGCGCAAATCCGGTATGAAGTATGGATTTTTTTTAAACTGAATTAGCAACTCTTTTTTATAGTATATAATGCGACTGACTTGTGTGACAATCTGAATGGCTTAGCTATGTCGCTACCAGCTAGCCAGTTTTCTGGGGGCTGCCGCCAACCCAGGGGTCGGCAAACTTACTTGAAGGATCAGATTGAGAATCTAGCGCATGACTGCGGACCAGAGGAGGGGAGAGAGGTGAGGGAATAGAGAAGAGAGATAAGTGGAGGACTCGAGGAAATACAGGAGAAGAGAGGAGAGGAGGGAGAAGAGAAGGGAGAGAAGGGTGGGGAGAGGAGAAGAGAGGAGAGGAGAGGAGAGAAGGAAGGGAAGGGAGGGGAAAGGAGAGAAACGAGAGAAGGGAGAGAAGGGAGGGGAGAGGAGAGGAGAGAGAAGAGAAGGGCGAGAAGGGAGAGAAGGGAGAGGAGACGAGAGGAGAGGAGAGAAGGGAGAGAAGGGAGGGGAGAGGAGAGGAGAGGAGAGAAGGGAGAGAAGCTAGAGGGGAGAGGAGAGGAGAGGAGAGAAGGGAGATAAGGGAGGGGAGAGGAGAGAAGGGAGATAAGGGAGGGGAGAGGAGAGAAGGGAGATAAGGGAGGGGAGAGGGGAGAAGGGAGATAAGGGAGGGGAGAAGAGAGGAGAGAAGGGAGATAAGGGAGGGGAGAAGAGAGGAGAGAAGGGAGATAAGGGAGGGGAGAAGAGAGGAGAGAAGGGAGATAAGGGAGGGGAGAGGAGAGGAGAGAAGGGAGAGAAGGGAGGGGAGAGGAGAGGAGAGAAGGGAGATAAGGGAAAGGAGAGGAGAGAAGGGAGATAAGGGAGGGGCGAGGAGAGAAGGGAGATAAGGGAGGGGAGAGGAGAGGAGAGAAGGGAGAGAAGGGAGGGGAGAGGAGAAGAGAGGAGAGGAGAGGAGAGAAGGAAGGGAAGGGAGGGGAAAGGAGAGAAACGAGAGAAGGGAGAGAAGGGAGGGGAGAGGAGAGGAGAGAGAAGAGAAGGGCGAGAAGGGAGAGAAGGGAGAGGAGACGAGAGGAGAGGAGAGAAGGGAGAGAAGGGAGGGGAGAGGAGAGGAGAGGAGAGAAGGGAGAGAAGCTAGAGGGGAGAGGAGAGGAGAGAAGGGAGATAAGGGAGGGGAGAGGAGAGAAGGGAGATAAGGGAGGGGAGAGGAGAGAAGGGAGATAAGGGAGGGGAGAAGAGAGGAGAGAAGGGAGATAAGGGAGGGGAGAAGAGAGGAGAGAAGGGAGATAAGGGAGGGGAGAAGAGAGGAGAGAAGGGAGATAAGGGAGGGGAGAGGAGAGAAGGGAGATAAGGGAGGGGAGAGGAGAGAAGGGAGATAAGGGAGGGGAGAGGAGAGAAGGGAGATAAGGGAGGGGCGAGGAGAGAAGGGAGATAAGGGAGGGGAGAGGAGAGGAGAGAAGGGAGAGAAGGGAGGGGAGAGGAGAGGAGAGAAGGGAGATAAGGGAGGGGAGAAGAGAGGAGAGAAGGGAGATAAGGGAGGGGAGAGGAGAGGAGAGGAGAGAAGGGAGAAAAGGGAGGGGAGAGGAGAGGAGAGAAGGGAGAGAAGGGAGGGGAGAGGAGAGGAGAGAAGGGAGATAAGGGAGGGGAGAGGAGAGGAGAGAAGGGAGAGAAGGGAGGGGAGAGGAGAGGAGAGAAGGGAGATAAGGGAGGGGAGAGGAGAGAAGGGAGATAAGGGAGGGGAGAAGAGAGGAGAGAAGGGAGATAAGGGAGGGGAGAAGAGAGGAGAGAAGGGAGATAAGGGAGGGGAGAGGAGAGGAGAGGAGAGAAGGGAGAAAAGGGAGGGGAGAGGAGAGGAGAGAAGGGAGAGAAGGGAGGGGAGAGGAGAGAAGGGAGATAAGGGAGGGGAGAGGAGAGGAGAGGAGAGAAGGGAGAGGAGAGCAGAGAAGGGAGATAAGAGAGGGGAGAGGAGAGAAGGGAGATAAGGGAGGGGAGAGGAGAGGGGAGAGAAGAGAAGGGCGAGAAGGGAGAGAAGGGAGAGGAGACGAGAGGAGAGGAGAGAAAGGAGAGAAGGGAGGGGAGAGGAGAGGAGAGGAGAGAAGGGAGAAGAGGGAGGGGAGAGGAGAGAAGGGAGATAAGGGAGGGGAGAGGAGAGGAGAAAAGAGAAAGGAGAGAAGGGAGGGGAGAGGAGAGGAGAGGAGAGAAGGGAGATAAGGGAGGGGAGAGGAGAGAAGGGAGATAAGGGAGGGGAGAGGAAAGAAGGGAAATAAGGGAGGGGAGAGGAGAGGAGAAAAGAGAAAGGAGAGAAGGGAGGGGAGAGGAGAGGAGAGGAGAGAAGGGAGAAAAGGGAGGGGAGAGGAGAGGAGAGGAGAGAAGGGAGATAAGGGAGGGGAGAGGAGAGAAGGGAGATAAGGGAGGGGAGAGGAGAGGAGAGAAGGGAGAGAAGGGAGGGGAGAGGAGAGGAGAGAAGGGAGATAAGGGAAAGGAGAGGAGAGAAGGGAGATAAGGGAGAGGAGAGGAGAGAAGGGAGATAAGGGAGGGGAGAGGAGAGAAGGGAGATAAGGGAGGGGAGAGGAGAGGGGAGAGAAGAGAAGGGCGAGAAGGGAGAGAAGGGAGAGGAGACGAGAGGAGAGGAGAGAAAGGAGAGAAGGGAGGGGAGAGGAGAGGAGAGGAGAGAAGGGAGAGAAGGGAGGGGAGAGGAGAGGAGAGGAGAGAAGGGAGAGAAGGGAGGGGAGAGAAGAGGAGAGGAGAGAAGAGAGAGAAGAGGAGAGTAGAGAGAAGAGAAGGGCGAGAAGGGAGAGAAAGGAGAGAAGGGAGAGAAGGGAGGAGAGAGGAGAGAAGGGAGAGAAGGGAGGGGAGAGGCTAGAGAAAAGAGAAGATATGAGATTAGAGAAAAGGGAGCTGAGAAAAGACAAGCCCTGAGCGGGCCGGATTGCTATTATGAAGTTTCAAAGGACCCGAGGGCCGGATAGAGAGGCTTCGCGGGCCGGAGTTCGCCAACCCCTGCACTAAGCCCCTGATGTCGCCCGGGTGACCAGGGTGTAAATTTTCTCCGACTTTCAAAACGTCAGGCTCCTGATGAACAGCAATGCATAGAGCTTGGCTTAACCAAGAACAGTAGCCCACTGAGAAAGAAAAAAAGAATAGCTATACGCGCATAATTCTACTCATAGCGGTGCATTAAGACTTTTTTCATTATATTGTAAAAAGCTAAAAGCTAAATTCAGTTTATAGAGAACGCGAAATGAGCGGGGTGGGTAATTTTTCTGGCGGCGCAATTTCTGTTCCGCGGAGAAAGTTTTTTCTTGCATTGCCTCGAATTTTGAGCATCCACCACCCGCTCTGAGCTGGGAGGCGCTGGTGATAGCGGACTCCGCCACGACAGGATAACTTGCATCGCGAGTCGTCTCCGGCATTCCCTTGGGCGTCGTATTTCAGCGCTCAGCAGTTCGGGGTTGGGTGGAGGCCTGGTTGGAGTCGCGCGAAGCCAGGCTGCATTTAAAAGCCCGTCAATTATTGACACCGAGCTCGAGCACCCCTGAAAACCACTGGCCATGTTGCCCTGAGTATTATTCGTGTCTAGACAAAGGCATACAATTTATTTCGCTGAGTTCTTGACAGTTGAGCTGCCTGCTGGGCACGCATTGGAACAGAAGTAGGCAACTGTCAGCTGCAGTCGGTCTTACAAGTGGCATTGGACGCGATCACTAAAAAGCCCACGCACCGCGTTGAGTTGAGAATAGTTTTTGGCTGGGACACGCGGTCAAAACGACGCTCTTGGAGACCGTTGTGTCTAGGAAAACTTGCGAGAACTCACATGGACAAATATGGTAAGCGGAGCTTCAGTTTAATAAAAATTAGACTGCAATGTACAGTCAGGTTACCCTGAAAGTACGAACTTCTGCAAGCCGGCTGCTGAAAAAACCAATTTTCGCTTAGAAGAATCCTTAAAAGTATAATACGTGGAGCCACCGTGAATAGAGTACTTCATATATCTTTATTGATATGACGCCATCTTTATGACACCACTTAGTGCCTTAATCTGGAGCTCTCACTCGCACGTCTTGAATGCGCATCCAGATGGAGTGAAAAACCTCTTGTTGGTTCACGCATCCAGATGAAGTGAAAAGCCTCTTGTTGGTTCACGCATCCAGATGGAGTGAAAAGCCTCTTGTTGGTTCACGCATCCAGATGGAGTGAAAAGCCTCTTGTTGGTTCACGCATCCAGATGGAGTGAAAAGCCTCTTGTTGGTTCACGCATCCAGATGAAGTGAAAAGCCTCTTGTTGGTTCACGTATCCAGATGGAGTGAAAAACCTCTTGTTGGTTCACGCATCCAGATGGAGTGAAAAGCCTCTTGTTGGTTCACGCATCCAGATGGAGTGAAAAGCCTCTTGTTGGTTCACGCATCCAGATGAAGTGAAAAGCCTCTTGTTGGTTCACGCATCCAGATGGAGTGAAAAGCCTCTTGTTAGTTCACGCATCCAGATGAAGTGAAAAGCCTCTTGTTGGTTCACGCATCCAGATGAAGTGAAAAGCCTCTTGTTGGTTCACGCATCCAGATGAAGTGAAAAGCCTCTTGTTGGTTCACGCATCCAGATGGAGTGAAAAACCTCTTGTTGGTTCACGCATCCAGATGGAGCTAACAACCTCTTCTTGGTTAACGCATCCAGATGGAGCCAACAACCTCTTGTTGGTTCACGCATCCAGATGGAGCTAACAACCTCTTGTTGGTTCACGCATCCAGACGGAGCTAGCAACCTCTTGTTGGTTAACGCACCCAGATGGAGCTAACAACCTCTTGTTGGTTCACGCATCCAGATGGAGCTAGCAACCTCTTGTTGGTTCACGCATCCAGATGGAGCTAACAACCTCTTCTTGGTTCACGCATCCAGATGGAGCCAACAACCTCTTGTTGGTTCACGCATCCAGATGGAGCTAGCAACCTCTTCTTGGTTCACGCATCCAGATGGAGCCAACAACCTCTTGTTGGTTCACGCATCCAGACGGAGCTAGCAACCTCTTGTTGGTTAACGCACCCAGATGGAGCTAACAACCTCTTGTTGGTTAACGCACCCAGATGGAGCTAACAACCTCTTGTTGGTTAACGCACCCAGATGGAGCTAACAACCTCTTGTTGGTTAACGCACCCAGATGGAGCTAACAACCTCTTGTTATTTCACGCAACTACTAGCGCGTAGATGGAGTTAAAAATCTTGTTTGTTCCAGCCCCACCGAGCCAGTAAATTTTTACTCGTAGCAAAATTTTTAGCGAAAATCATATTTTTCGATGGTCTATTGCTGGATTTGAAAACAGGAAAACAGTTCTGCTCCAAGCACCCTGTTGGAGAACTAAGGTTGCTGAACTGTGTGTGTGTGTGTGGGTGTGTTTGCTAGAGGGTTAGAGTCAGCAATCTTGCAGAAACTTGATGTTGCGGATTAGCTCTCAACTTAATCTGCTGCAGCTATGCAGCCAGTGCAGCCTATTCTATGTTGAGCTTTCCCTCGCTCAGCACTTCTCACTTTCTCTGCGTGAAGCTCGCTGCTCTAATTCAGCTCAGTTCATGCGCTGCCGATCAGAGAGAAACCAGCTGCCCCCGCAAGTATCTCTTTGATTTTGATTGACAGCTATGCGCCCCAGTTGAGTCCTGGCAGTTCAGCCAAGTGAATGCGAGATCTTCGATCCGTCTGAAGCGCCATTCTGCGCTTCCGCCTGCGCCAACAAAGAAGCAGCGGCAGAAAAGAAACTTTCTGAGTGCGAAATCAGCAGGTTTCAGCCTCTGCGCCTCATCTTTGCCAGGATAGTGAGGAGTTGCCATGCGGGCGGCCGCACAGAGGACAGAATGCCGGGGCGGGAGAGGGCTCGCATGGGGGAAAGTTCAGCTCACGTCGCCACTCAAGACTGGCTGTGAGGATCGGCAGGGGGTCGCCGATACCCCAGCCCCGGAGTAATTTAAGCATTAAGCCACTAAAACATACTGGGAAGGCTGGAATGAGCTTAGAGTGGCTCAGAGAGAACGGGGGCGGGTTGAGTCAATGCTGTCCTAGCAACAGCCATGATAGTGCTCTGGGATATGGAGCTCATGCTCAGAGTGAGTCGAAGTTGAAGCAGAGTTCCCTTCTTTACCATATAGCCGAAGTAGCTGCAGAGGAAATCATTTTGCCCGCGTGGCCGGGGCATTTTTTAGAGACATTGTCAAAGCCCATACTTATCATTTCGTATGCTGCTTATTCCCTCTAATCCCCCCAACTCCCCCCCCCCGATTTGCAGTCGAATGAATCAGAATACAATGATCTATCTTATTAGAGTGGGCCAAACAGACTAACTCTGATATGAGATGCATTTCAATATTCCAGCAACTCCCGCCTCTCTTCTTTCAGAGCCGCGGTTGGGGGCGGTGGGGCAGTAAATTAATTGGTCCAACCTCATCAGCACTTGGGCAAAAAACCTCTTTCCCCCCATGGAGCATTAATTTCAGATGAATTGGTTCTGCAAATACGCGTATGTGGCTAAAAAGAGGAGGACAGACTGATGGGGACAGGTGAGTAAGTTTGCGCACACCCAGGGAACGCAGCTGAGTCCCCGTGTGACCTCCTCTTCCTCCACTGCGGCGGCAGCTGTTTCCAAAGGAAAAACAAGATCGCGTTTTTCTCCAACAATTATCTTTTTTTCTGCCCTCCCCCCTCTCTTGACGACCGCGACTTGCGTGAGCGCCCACTGGGCGGGGAGTGGGTTCCGCGGAGAGGAGCGCAGCAGTTTAGGATCACGTGACAGGAAATCGGAGCAATAGCGCGTTAGTGCAGGTGGGGAGGACGGTGGCCGCTCTGTGCCCGCTCCTCCGGACATAACTTCCCCCCCCCAGAATGGCTTGAGTCTTTGCCTCGCAACTCTCCCTTGTTCTGCCCCACCCATTTTTGGTCTCCCCTCCTCTCCACCTGAGCGATAGGGGAGTCAAATGCAAGGAAATCAAATTCCAGAAAAAATGGCTCTTCTGCCGCCCTGCTGCTGCTGCTGCTGCTACCGCTGGCGCACTTCAAGAAGAGACTCCACAGCAGCGGCAGTCCCGGCCTTCTCTGTCTCTCGCTTTCTCTCCCAGCCAACTGGGTGCCGAGGCGGCCGCCCCTGTCCTTCTCTCCCACCCAGCCATTCCGGCCACCCGGCAGATCCCCCTAAATCCTCTCAAAAGCAAGCACTAGCCAAGGCTGAGTCGATTCAGCCCAGGAGCAGCAGGCGAAGAACAGTTTAGAAGCATTTCTTCTTCTTTTTTCCGCCTAAAAAAGGAGTTAAGGACCCGTCTTCCTATACTCCAGTCACCGCCTCACGGGGAGGAGGCAAGTGTCACGGGCGACAAGGATTTTCTTCCTGCATGCAAAGCATGGCCAGCGTTGAGCCAAGTGAGCCGTCACACCAGCAGGTGCCGGTCATGGGCCCCATGCGGGTCGGCAGCATGCGCAAGCAGCAGCAGGGCAGTCCGAGGGATTACGGTGAGTGAAGGGCGGCGAGAGAGCGGTCTCAGTCCGAGTTTGCTGTTGATTTTGAATATCAACGGGCTATTCGTGATTTTCAACAGTCATTCACCTTTAGATCATCGCTGGTTTATCGCACCTTTGCGTATTGTCTCCTCAAAGTGTCTATTGCAATTAGCATTTGTCTACTCCAGGTGTCTATCGCTATTAGCATTTGTCTACTCCAGGTGTCTATCGCTATTAGCATTTGTCTACTCAAGGTGTCTATCGCTATTAGTCACTTACTTCCTCAAAGTGTCTATCGCTATTAATCATTTGTCTACTCCAGGTGTCTATCGCTATTAGTCATTTGTCTACTCAAGGTGTCTATCGCTATTAGCATTTGTCTACTCCAGGTGTCTATCGCTATTAGTCATTTGTCTACTCCAGGTGTCTATCGCTATTAGCATTTGTCTACTCAAGGTGTCTATCGCTATTAGTCATTTGTCTACTCCAGGTGTCTATCGCTATTAGCATTTGTCTACTCCAGGTGTCTATCGCTATTAGTCATTTGTCTACTCCAGGTGTCTATCGCTATTAGCATTTGTCTACTCAAGGTGTCTATCGCTATTAGTCATTTGTCTACTCCAGGTGTCTATCGCTATTAGCATTTGTCTACTCCAGGTGTCTATCGCTATTAGCATTTGTCTACTCAAGGTGTCTATCGCTATTAGTCACTTACTTCCTCAAAGTGTCTATCGCTATTAATCATTTGTCTACTCCAGGTGTCTATCGCTATTAGCATTTGTCTACTCCAGGTGTCTATCGCTATTAGTCATTTGTCTACTCCAGGTGTCTATCGCTATTAGCATTTGTCTACTCCAGGTGTCTATCGCTATTAGTCATTTGTCTACTCCAGGTGTCTATCGCTATTAGTCATTTGTCTACTCCAGGTGTCTATCGCTATTAGTCATTTGTCTACTCCAGGTGTCTATCGCTATTAGCCACTTATTTCCTCAAAGTGTCTACCACTCTTAGCCACTTGTCTCCTCAAGGTGTCTATCGCTATTAGCCATTTGTCTACTCCATGTGTCTATCGCTATTAGTCATTTGTCTACTCCAGGTGTCTATCGCTATTAGCATTTGTCTACTCCAGGTGTCTATCGCTATTAGTCATTTGTCTACTCCAGGTGTCTATCGCTATTAGCATTTGTCTACTCAAGGTGTCTATCGCTATTAGTCATTTGTCTACTCCAGGTGTCTATCGCTATTAGCATTTGTCTACTCCAGGTGTCTATCGCTATTAGCATTTGTCTACTCAAGGTGTCTATCGCTATTAGTCACTTACTTCCTCAAAGTGTCTATCGCTATTAATCATTTGTCTACTCCAGGTGTCTATCGCTATTAGCATTTGTCTACTCCAGGTGTCTATCGCTATTAGTCATTTGTCTACTCCAGGTGTCTATCGCTATTAGCATTTGTCTACTCCAGGTGTCTATCGCTATTAGTCATTTGTCTACTCCAGGTGTCTATCGCTATTAGTCATTTGTCTACTCCAGGTGTCTATCGCTATTAGTCATTTGTCTACTCCAGGTGTCTATCGCTATTAGCCACTTATTTCCTCAAAGTGTCTACCACTCTTAGCCACTTGTCTCCTCAAGGTGTATATCGCTATTAGCCACTTGTCTTCTCAAGGTGTCTATCGCTATTAGTCATTTGTCTACTCCAGGTGTCTATCGCTATTAGTCATTTGTCTACTCCAGGTGTCTATCGCTATTAGCATTTGTCTACTCCAGGTGTCTATCGCTATTAGCCACTTATTTCCTCAAAGTGTCTACCACTCTTAGCCACTTGTCTCCTCAAGGTGTCTATCGCTATTAGCCACTTGTCTTCTCAAGGTGTCTATCGCTATTAGCCATTTGTCTTCTCAAGGTGTCTATCGCTATTAGTCATTTGTCTACACCTGACCCTACTTCAGCTCTCTCCCCTGAGTCAGGTTTGCTGAAATATAGTTAGTTCAAACCAGTCTGTGACAGGAAGATGCCAAAACAGTTCAGCATTGACTGCTAGATCTAGCTATCGAGATTGTAACAGCCAGCAGTTCAATTCACACTCACAGAGAGTGGTCCCTCCGATTCTTTTAGTGTTGATTGAGCCGTGAATTATTTAATCGGCCATTGGAGTTCCCTCTCTCTCTCTATCCCTCATTTTCTGGATATCGCGCGGAGCAATGGGTTTTCTTGATCCCCCCAGCGACTGCCTCCGCTACAGTTGCGGCGAGATAAAAGGCTATGGGGAGAGAGCGGGAAGTGTCGCTGAAGTCGCCGACTTCGCCCGACCCCCTGTTGCTGCAAACTGTGCGAAGCCCCCTTGACGCAAAAACACGCTCTGTCACTGCACTCGCATTTTATAATGGAATATCAACAACTTCATTTTTGTTCGACCACGCTGAGCAGTGCTCAAGGGAGGGTTCCCGCTTGGCCGGGGCGTGCTATTCCCTGTTTACTTTCTTTGCATCAAAATTCTGTTTGAAGTTGGAACAGAATCTGCTTCAACTCCCGAATCTTCAACGCTTTTATCAGTGGCGCATGCGGGCATCTCTCCCAGTAGGTTCAAAACTCGGCTTCTAGCTGAAATTTGCTTTGGTTGCTGCTTTTAGTAGTGAATTAAGTGAATAAATTCAGTGGTGTAGCTCGGACCGAAGCTGATTCTATTTAAGTCTATTAGTCAATTGGAACAGCTAATAAGGTTCTATGATCAGCCAATTAAAAGTTTATGATCAAGCAATAAACAGTTTATGATCAATCAATAAACAGTATTTTTTCTAATCAATCAATAAACAGTTTAGGATCAATCAATTAACAGTTTATGACCAGTCAATAAACAGTTTATGATCAATCAAGATTATGATGATTTATAATAAATCAATAAACAGCTTCGGATGAATCAATAAACAGCTTCGGATGAATCAATAAACAGCTTCGGATTAATCAATAAACAGTTTATGATCAATCAATAAACAGTTTAGGATCAAGCAGTAAACAGTTTATGATCAATCAGTAAACAGTTTATGATCAATCAATAAACAGTTAAGGATCAAGCAGTAAACAGTTTATGATCAATCAGTAAACAGTTTATGATCAGTCAATAAACAGTTTAAGATCAAGCAGTAAACAGTTTATGATCAATCAGTAAACAGTTTATGATCAGTCAATAAACAGTTTAAGATCAAGCAGTAAACAGTTTATGGTCAATCAATAAACAGTTTATGGTCAATCAATAAACATTTTAGGATCAAAAAATAAAAAGTTTATGATCAGTCAATAAACAGTTTAGGATTAATCAATAAACAGTTTATGATTAGTCAATAAACAGTTTAAGATCAAGCAGTAAACAGTTTATGGTCAATCAGCAAAAAGTTTAGGATTAAGCAGTAAACAGTTTATGGTCAATCAGCAAACATTTTAGGATCAAGCAGTAAACAGTTTATGGTCAATCAATAAACATTTTAGGATAAAAAAATAAAAAGTTTATGATCAGTCAATAAACAGTTTAGGATCAGCCTATGCTCAGCCTAGAATCAATATGAAGCAAAGGACAACCAATTGTCACAACAAAAATCACCCCAGAGACTTATCGCACAGTGAAGCGTGCTCTCCCACTATCGATTTGCTCAGTAATTAATTGGCAGCCACGTATTTCGGCTGTGCAAGCACCGTCTCTCGGTTCAAGGCACTCTGCAACGATTGGCCCCACTTACTTTTGTTAGCACAACTGCTTTTCAAAGTGCCATCCAGCTGAAGAGGCAAAATGACTGGCACATTGGCCGGTGTCGTGTGCAATATAATCTTAGTTTTTCGATTTCCTATTGCTATTTCTATTTTCTATTACCACGTCTCTTCCACCCCTTCTCCCGTCTCCTCCGCCCCCTTCTTCCATCTCCTCCGCCCCCTTCTTCCATCTCCTCCGCCCCCTTCTTCCGTCTCCTCCGCCCCCTTCTACCGTCTCTTCCGCCCCTTCTCCCGTCTCCTCCGCCCCTTCTTCCGTCTCTTCCGCCCCCTCCCGCCTCTTCCGCCTCTTCTCCCGTCTCTTCCGATCCCTTCTCCCGTCTCTTCCGCCCCCATCTCCTGTCTCTTCCGCCCTTCCTCATTCTTCCGCCCCTTCTCTTGTCTCTTCCGCCCCCTCCTTCCATCTCTTTCCACCCTCCTTGCACCTTTTCTCCCTTCCATACTACTTAGTTATCAATAATAGGGAGCGAATTTATAGTTGATAATTTATAGTTGTATTGAGTTTCTACAGGGAAGTTTATTAAATAGAATGTAGATGGGAGTTTCTACACCTGTTTTCACTTGTCGCTCGCAGCAGGTGTTGGGCTGCCAATCTGCCAGATCGCCTTAGCCTTAGCACTGGCCTTAGCTTCTTGGACCCAAGCCGTGGGCAAGCGAAATTGGATAAGGGATAGGGCCAGACCAGCTGTCCAATCATATGGCAACCTCATCGATTTGCCCAGAGTTCAATCCAAAGTCAGAGCGAGAAGTGCAGAAGCTAGTATAAATATGTGAGGCCCGCTCTCTAGAACAGCGAGCCTTCTAAAGTGACAAATACTAAACGATAGAACAAATAAAGCTGCGAGACAATAATGCACGCCGCCGCCATGCGAAGTAGAGAGAAACCGCCAGCCACAGGACCTCTGAGTGATCCCAGTGAGCTCTTTGGGAAGCTTTATTACAGCTGAAGATAGACACACTTTTATGTGCTATTTAACTTGTATTTTATCTATTTTCTCCAGATAACTACATGTTAAAATCTGTAGATAGAGACAAACCGTTTTTAGTATAGTGGACTAGCACACTCCCCCCTTTGGGGGTTGGCCTTAATGAAATCTTGACGTTGCAAATATTATTTAAAATTATATCACTGCGCTAAAAATAGCTAGAGAGCACTTTAATAAAGCTACAAAATTATTCACAATGGTACGATTGGAAAAAGATTAGATGGACACATATAAATACGAGTATACTGGGACAGACAGACAGACAGACAGACTAAGACGGCACGAAGATACGACTACTTTCAAATGCTTATAGTTCAATCCTAACGGAACAAAATTCCCGAGACTTATTAACACGGGAACAGTGCCTATAATACCCCATCTCTCCATTGCCCACCGCAGGCCAGCAGCGGGACTCCCAGGGCATGGGATTCTGCGGTGGCGTCCTCATCATCCTGTCGTACGCGCTCATTGTGGTGACTCTACCGCTGTCATTGTGCCTCTGCATCAAGGTAAGCACAAACTAATAAGACTTCCAATTTAGCTCTATAAATAGCTTAGAAACATATTATGATTTTATTGAACCGAGATACTGAGTGAGTGTTAAAGGAATTCGTGGGCTATATGAAAATTAACTGTCTGGGTTTGGTTTCAATTAAATTTTCAATATCAGATAATCAGCGAAACGATTCCTAAAAGCCGATAGCACTGAAAGCTTGTTATGGTTGGGGCAGGTGCTGGCAGCCCACAGATGGACTGGGGAGGTGCTGGCAACACACAGATGGACTGAGGAGGTGCTGGCAACCCACAAACGAATTGGAAAATGTGCTGGCAACCCGCAGATGGACTGGGGAGGTGCTGGCAACCCACAAACGAATTGGAAAAGGTGCTGGCAACCCGCAGATGGACTGAGAGAGGTGTTAGCAACCCACAGATGGACTGGGGGAGGTGTTAGCAACCCACAGATGGACTGGGAGAGGTGCTGGCAACCCACAAATGAATTAGAAAAGGTGCTGGCAACCCGCAGATGGACTGAGGGAGGTGTTAGCAACCCACAGATGGACTGGGGAGAGGTGTTAGCAACCCACAGATGGACTGGGGAGAGGTGTTAGCAACCCACAGATGGACTGGGGGAGGAGCTGGCAACCTGCAGATGGACTGGGGAGGAGCTGGCAACCCACAGATGGACTGGGGAGGAGCTGGCAACCCGCAGATGGACTGGGGGAGGAGCTGGCAACCCACATATGGACTGGGGGAGGAGCTGGCAACCCACAGATGGACTGGGGGAGGTGTTAGCAACCCACAGATGGACTGGGGGAGGTGTTAGCAACCCACAGATGGACTGGGGGAGGAGCTGGCAACCCAAAGATGCGCTACACTGAAGCAACCCCGTTTTAGCGCGCATCATCAGGTGCAGAGCTACCAGTAGGGAAATCGATGCTACCAACCCAAACCTTCCCACTCTGACCAGGTGGTGGCCGAATACGAGCGGGCCGTGATCTTCCGCCTTGGTCGAATACTCGAAGGCGGCGCCAAAGGCCCCGGCCTGTTCTTCATTGTGCCCTGCATGGACATCATTCGCAAGGTGGACCTGCGCACAGTGACCTTCGATGTGCCGCCGCAGGAGGTGAGCAAGCTTCAACTGGTTGCTAATTGCGAAAGCTAGGACCCCCAAAGACAACTAAAATTTGACAGGACGCCAGACCATGGACAACAGTAGCAAACGACAGGCCATGGTTTTTATGTCAATTGTCTGAAATATGATTAATAAGTGTTATTAAAGGTATGCCACAACGGGGATCGAACTCAGGTCTTATGGCGCAATCGATGCATTGAGCATCTGGCCAAGGTTACAAAAATAGCTGACTGGACTAACTTCTGGGGTTTTTAGCGGTCACAAAAATAATAGCAGCGCGAGTGGCTATTTTCTGAAATAGCAAAGCCAATCAAGGCAGTTCAGTTCTATAAAGTGAGGATAAATTTCCCGAAGGGCGCCGCTCTGCGCTGGGGTAATTGGATTTCTTATTATTCATTGTTTCGCGGCGAGCGCCTCATGAGGGAGGGGCCGCCGGGCTTCGGCCCTCAGTGTCGGAGCGAGTCGGCCGGTCGCGTGCGTGGAGGGCGGGGACTCCGCATTTCTGTCTTATTTTTCTAATCAATTCCGCCGCTGGCAGACCGGGGCTGGCCAGGCGGGGGGGGGTCGCTGGGAAGGAGGATGCAGGAAGGTACGCCAGGGAAGTCTGGAAGAGGGCGGAGAGGGAGAGAAAATGAAGAGAGCACTTCAGGATTCAGGTGAGTAGGATTTGTCCCAGAGTCTAGGGTCTGACTACTCCTGAATATTTACAGAAAAAATGCATTAAAAAGCCAGCGCAAAAACGTCTCCATCCCAGGCGTTGGACAAGTATGGAGCGTCGAATTTGGTAAAAAGAAAGCAAAGCCGATCAGGCTGGCTTTTTGGTTGGCTGACGAACTAACAGAGACGGGAGTGATAGAATCACATTGCGGACACACTGTAGCTGTGTTTGCTTGCATAGGCCGCACACTGACTGATGATGAGTCCGTTCAGAGATGCTGGGGTGTCAGCACAGTAGTGATGGAGCTTTGCAGTTTGCGCACATCTTCATCCTGCTCTATAGTGCGGCCATTTTGGGCTTACTGGCTGGGATGACCCCATCTCCCAGAGTCTAATCTCCTCATTATTCCGCATCTCAATTACCACCTAGGCCATCCCGCGCCTGTGACCAGAATCACCATCCCTTCACCTTCCCAAATCCCAAATGGGAATTATCTTGTTTCTCGCCTGTCGTCCCTTCATGCAACACCGATCCATTAATCGGGTCAGGCCTTCCTCCTTTGACCCGGGACCTCTCAGTCTGCCGCGTTAATCTGGGCCTCTCAAGTGTGAGCGACGAGTGCGTGAATGCAGCCCTGTCGTCCGTCGTCTTGTGCAGCGCGTCGCGATGATGGACGGATCTAAGGGGCTGGGTGAGAGGCGGGCAGGGCTGTACCACACCGAGTGTTCATTTTGCCGTGACGCATTCTCTTTATGATTTATCATATTTTTTTCACCGCAATGAGTGCAAGATGATTTTCAGTGCATGCTTTCTATTCAAGTGGAAATGCTTGCAATATTCTAAGAATCCTTGACTTTGTCTGTCCGGTGCAGGTGCTCACGAAGGACTCTGTCACGGTGGCCGTTGACGCGGTCGTGTACTACAGAATCTACAACCCAGTGATCGCCGTAACTAATGTTGAAGACGCGGACAGGTCCACCCGCCTGCTGGCCGCCACCACCCTGCGCAACGTGCTGGGCACGAAGAACCTGTCCGAGATTCTGTCGGAACGCGAGAGCATCAGCAACATGATGCAGGCGAGTGCTCAGGAATTGTGCTTGCCATTTCTCATGCCTAATAATGCCATGTTGAATTGAGCTCAAAGAGGTGCTGCTCTCAGTCTCAAAGAGTTGCTTTTGCGTTTTTTGCTACATTGCATCGCTAAAACTGTCGGGTCTGGCAGCAAATCGGTCTGTTGCTTGAGGCAAAAAGTGAAACAGCGAAGGCATTGCAGTCTACTGTATCTACACGCATTCTCATGCTTCCTACTCAGCTCTCACGGCATCCCTGCCTCAGGCTGAGAAAGCGCCCACTGAACTACTGTAGTGTGTAGCATTTTTCTTGGCGCGAAGTGCCTGTCTGTGCCTCAGTCCGCATCGCTACTATGCATGGATCCGCCTGGCAACTCTACAAACTAAAAGCGAAATGCACAAAAAGCAGACAGGCGGAAAGAAGGGGCAGGGCATGCAGGGTGAGAGGCAACGAGGAAGCGGCGATGATGAGGAAGAGCAGGGCAGCTGGGAGGGCGGCGCAGAGGTGGCGGCGCGCGGCGTCAGCTGGTGCCAGGAAGGCTTGTCAGCTTTGCGTGACTGATGCTGAGCAAACATTGCCCTCCCCGGTCATCTGCTGGCCACCACCCTCAGCCGCAGCTGCAGGGTGCATGGAAGATTGCCTTTTTAGTGACGGTCAAACTGCGCTACCCGCCAGCCGTCCAGCCATCAGCACCAACTTTTCTGATCATGAAAAAGTGTCGGGGGAAAGTTTATCCCGGACCTTCCGTCCGCCGCCTCTCCGACCGAGTAATTTAATTTTTTTTCACCTCACTTCTCAGTGCTCAAACAGTAGTCCTGCTGCAGCGTTTCAGTGTCCAGTCCATCTCCTTTTTCAGCTTGTCAGTCACACGCAAGCTAGCCAGTCCAATTTAAAGCCCAGTCAAAGCTCCAATCCATCGCGTCTGAGAACAAATTGGTTGCATGCGGCTCAAAGCCGGAGGCGCCACACTCCGTGTTCAATTTCCTGAACTGGGCCGCCAGCATCCGTTTTCAGACTGAAAGTGGGTGTTAACCAGGAAATTTGCCATCAAAGACGTCCTGCCTTTTTTGCTGCCTTTGCTGGGGAGGCCAAAATTTATTCTTTGCCTTGATTTTACCGCAACAGGCCAATTTTCTTGCTTGCTTGATGCTTTTGAGACAGGCTCAGTGTAGCAGCACTCGCTTAAGTGAATTTTTTCTGCATTATCTAGAAAGGAAGCAATAAAGTATGTTTTGTTTGTCATATTTGTGTCCGAAGTGATATTTTCCATCCATATTCATCTAGATACTAGCTCGTAAACTAGGGGATTCACCTGATAGCCTTGACCTTCATGACTCACTTGATAGCCTTGACCCTTCCTGACTCACTTGATAGCCTTGACCTTCCTGACTCACTTGATAGCCTTGACCTTCCTGACTCACTTGATAGCCTTGACCTTCCTGACTCACTTGATAGCCTTGACCCTTCCTGACTCACTTGATAGCCTTGACCCTTCCTGACTCACTTGATAGCCTTGACCCTTCCTGACTCACTTGATAGCCATGACCCTCCCTGACCCTCTTTCGATTGCCATGACCCTCCCTGACCCTCTTTCGATTGCCATGACCCTCCCTGACCCTCTTTCGATTGCCTTGACCCTCTCTGACACTCTTTAGATTGCCTTGACCCTCTCTGACACTATTTCGATTGCCTTGACCCTCCCGGACCATCTCTCGATTGCCTTGACCCTCCCTGATCATCTCTCGATTCCCTTGACCCTCCCTGATCATCTTTCGATTGCAATGACCCTCCTTGATGATCTCTCGATTGCCTTGACCCTCCCTGATCATCTTTAGATTGCCTTGACCCTCCCTAACTCTCCCTCGATTGCCTTGACCCTCCCTGACTCTCCCTCGATTGCCTTGACCCTCTCTGACACTCTTTCGATTGCCTTGACCCTCCCTGACTATCCCTCGATTGCCTTGACCCTCTCTGACCATCTCTCGATTGCCTTGACCCTCCCTGACCATCTCTCGATTGCCTTGACCTTCCCTGACTCTCCCTCGATTGCCTTGACCCTTCTGACTCTCTCTCGATTGCCTTGACCCTCTCTGACACCCTTTCGATTGCCTTGACCCTCTCTGACCATCTCTCGATTGCCTTGACCCTCTCTGACACCCTTTCGATTGCCTTGACCCTCTCTGACCATCTCTCGATTGCCTTGACCCTCCCTGACCATCTCTCGATTGCCTTGACCCTCTCTGACACCCTTTCGATTGCCTTGACCCTCTCTGACCATCTCTCGATTGCCTCGACCCTCCCTGACTCTCCCTCGATTGCCTTGACCCTCCCTGACTCTCCCTCGATTGCCTTGACCCTCTCTGACACTCTTTCGATTGCCTTGACCCTCCCTGACTCTCCCTCGATTGCCTTGACCCTCCCTGACTCTCCCTCGATCGGCTTCACCCTCCCTGACCATCGAATGCCATCTTGACTAGGCCCGACTCTGTGGACACAAGATCAAGCATGTAGCGGCCAGTTGGCCAACAAAAGTCTTCATCGAACTCGATGGAGGGCACCCCCATCGCCCGAATCTGTTTGCAATTCTAGGCCATGCTGGATGACGCCACAGACCCCTGGGGTGTCAAGGTGGAGCGAGTTGAGGTGTAAGTCTCAGACACTTTGATTCTATTAATTTTAACTCGACGCCCCTCCCGCCCCTCCCACTTTTCCTATTTTTTCCTTCCGACGGCTGACGCAACTCGCAGGAGTCCCTCGACGACGCCACAGACCCCTGGGGTGTCAAGGTGGAGAGGGTCGAGGTGTAAGTGAAAACGATCTGGACTGCTGACCCTCGAAGGCGTAGGGAAAGCAAATTCTGAGCTGCTATTTTTGTCGCTTCTGTGGGGAAATTCGGGGCGAGGGGATGATATTAGCGACACCCGGCTTGTCGGTGGCGGCTTTCCTGCACTGCACTGGCTGGCATTGCACTGTGCTTCACTGGTGGCGGCACGGCGCGTTCGCGGTCTGGTTAATCTCTGTTTACTGTTTATGAATACTCGATTATTGATGTAGTGCTGGAAAATGTGCGAATTTGTGCCCTAGTTTCAAATTCTTCATACCTTCAGAGTGAACTAGAGCTGATCAGTATAGGTCACTCTAATATCTAGTGTCAGAACGAACTAAAGCTGATCAGTATAGGTCACTCCAATATCTAGTGTCAGAACGAACTAGAGCTGATCAGTATAGGTCACTCCAATATCTAGTGCCAGAGTGAACTAGAGCTGATCAGTATAGGTCAGTATGTCACTATGATTAATAGCTAGTGTCGGAGTGAACTATAGAGCTGATCAGTATGTCACTATGACTAATAGCTAGTGTCGGAGTGACCTACAGTTGATCAGTCCAATAGCCGTTATCGCAAATTCGATTTCATTTTCAAATTTAGAAATCGCACTCATTGTAAACCTTTTTCCATCGGATATTAACCTCATTTAGTGTGCAACTTTCCTCTTGCTTTTATAATTTGCTTCAAAATTGAGCAGCAATTTAGTTACTGATCAGTTAAAAAATTGCACATTTTATACAGTTTCAGTAAAACAAATTGAACGAAAAAATCCGGAAAATTTAGCGCTGTTATATCCCATAGCAATCGACAGAGTTTCGTGCTATTTTAAACACCTTCCTCTCCAACTGTATGTAGCTGCTATTGCTGATGCCTGCGCCCAGCATGCCACAGGACTGACTGGCGGCCTGTAACTGACGCTGCTTATCCAGGAAGTCCGAAGCACCATTGCTGGCTTTTTCTTTCTTACCAAGCTGTTTGTTGTTGCTGCATTGAGCCAGAGAATCTGTATCCTGACCACCTATATTCAAAGCTTCTATTCTTTTCATCAAACACATTTTAAGCTTCTCCATCCAGTCATGCACTCAGTTTTTTTTGCACTTTCCTTTCTCGCTTCTCTATTTACTAGAGCTCACGGTCTCCATCAGTCAGTCGCCCAGCTTCCTCCCCGGGGCCCAGAGGAGGAGGGATAAGTGGAGAGGAGGGAGAGGGGAAAGTGTAGAGAGTGGCAGGCCAAGGCTGCACCGGCGTCTGCGACAAACTCCTTCCAGCCGCAGTAGCCGGCGGCCCGGTTTCCCGCTCGCTCTTTTTTTTCCTATCCTAGCCGACCGCTCGCCTTCGCCCGTCTGTCCGCACCGCCCCGCCTCCGCCACTCCGCATTCCAGCAAAGATGTCCGACTGCCAGTGCAACTGCAGCGGGCCATGGCTGCCGAGGCCGAGGCTGCGAGAGAGGCTCGCGCCAAGGTGAGAGCTGGGTCTGGGGCTGGGGCTGGGGCTGGGGCTGGGGCTGGGGCTGGGGCTGGGGCTGGGGCTGGGGCTGGGGCTGGGGCTGGGGTTGGGGCTGGGGTTGGGGCTGGGGCTGGGGCTGGGGCTGGGGCTGGGGCTGGGGCTGGGGCTGGGGCTGGGGCTGGGGCTGGGGCTGGGGCTGGGGCTGGGGCTGGGGCTGGGGCTGGGGCTGGGAGTTTGGATCTGGACAGGGGGCTGGGCTGAAGTGTACGGCTCGGTTGAGAGGAAAAATGAGCTGGCAAAGCAGCCCAGAAACAGTAATCAAAAAATCAATAATCAGAATGAAATAGTCCAGAAAGACTACAGAAGCTGCTATAAAACTTAATCGGGAAACAATTCTCTTGGATTGATTAACAAAGTCAGCAAAGCGAGAGCCGAACCGACAATTCAGGTGATCGCAGCTGAGGGCGAGCAGAAGGCCTCCCGGGCCCTGAAGGAGGCCGCCGACGTCATCAACGAGTCGCCGTTCGCGCTGCAGCTGCGCTACCTGCAGACGCTCAACACGATCTCGGCCGAGAAGAATTCCACCATCATATTCCCGCTGCCTCTGGAGATTCTGTCCAACTTCATGCACAGGCCGCCTCTGTGATGGCCGGGCCTGAAGGCGAATCTCAGCGCAGTTGACGAGCGAGCTGTGTTAAAAACGAACGCAGATGAACCTTAATAATCGTGTAAATTCACAACTGTTTTGCACCGTGGGGGGCCACCAACTGTATGCATGTTAAATAGCGACGGAACTGAATTCGCCACCTCATCAAAAGTACATCCTTCGCTTCACAGCAAAATGCTTACTTGCCCCCCATTCTGATGCTCTCATCATGAATTGTCTGATCCAATGAACCCGAATTCACGATTCTGCTGATCGGCAAGCACATTGCAACTTACGAACGTTAAGCTTCTCCACCTCTCAATAAGTCGTCAATAAAGTTAATTTTTTTTTAAGAACAAGGAAGCGAGCTACTCGCTTATACTTATATTTTATCTCTGAAATAGGAATAATAACAACCAAAAAAGTCAAACTTTGTAAACTCAGTTGTTCCACTTTTATGCAATTCCTTTCCACTTGGTAAAGTCAACCACACTCCATCCCTGTGTGCACTCCCACAGCCACCCAATCCAAGGTTCGCCGTCTCCTCTTACCCCACAACCCCCACCTCACTCTATCCTGTGTACACTCCCACAGCCAACCCAATCCAACGTTCATCGTCTCCTACCCTCAGACCCCCACCTCACTCTATCCTGTGTACACTCCCACAGCCAACCCAATCCAACGTTCATCGTCTCCTACCCTCAGACCCCCACCTCACTCTATCCTGTGTACATTCTCACAGCCAACCCAATCCAACGTTCACCGTCTCCTACCCCCAAACCCCACCTCACTCTATCCTGTGTACACTCCCACAGCCAACCCAATCAAACGTTCACCGTCTCCTACCCCAAACCCCACCTCACTCTATCCTGTGTACACTCCCACAGCCAAACCAATTTACAACCAGAAAAATAACGAAAGAAAACAGCAGAAAATGAAAAATGTGCTAAAGGCAAAGCGTTTCAGTTGCTGATAATTTCCATTCGCTTTGAGCTCGTCATTCTGACTTATTTTTAAAATGACAATGATGATGAGATAGAGAAGCTGGAAGAACGATCATCTATTTAGATATCTGTATTATTGTCGGAACAAGAAACTTTTCTGCGCATGCCTATCCTGATGTGTTTTTTCTATAGCAATGGTATTAGTAGCCGTCTGATCCAAGGACTTCTTAATTAAACGATACTTAGTCGTCCTTGGTCTGGACATTTTAACTAATTATATTTTCTCGGGCAAAGTTTTAAACTATTCATAAAATTATTGATTAACCGATGTTAACAATTTTTGCATACAACAAACCATACGTGAGCATACATGAGTGAGTACAGTCACAAGAGTAAACTGGACTGGCGAAAATTGCTGTGCACTCTATATTTACTATCTGAAAAAGTACTCAGATATTTATAATGCAGCTTATTTACCATTGTCAGTTTTCTATCCTATCAATTTCATTTTGCTGTCACTTTTCTGGAATCGAGCAAGTCTACCTTAGTACCCGTATGTACTCCTTTGAAGTCAATCAAAGCAGCTCCTTGTTTTAATCTTCTCTTCTTACCCTGATGCAGTTGTAAGCAGCAATAGTTTTTGTGACCGCCCCTTCTAATATTTTAAATCTCATCTGCTGCTCCACCGAACCAATAACCTAGTGCTTATCGGTTTTCACATTTTCCAGAAAGAAACATGTCGCTGTAAAATTCAAAAGAAGAAAAAGCATTGGTTACCAAAAAATAAATACACATTACCCAAATCTCTTGCTAATAAAACAATACAACTGACTTGCGGGGCAGCACTTGAACCCAGAATCTGCAGGCAAGCGCTGCAGAGCCGAACGGAGCCTCAGAAAATATGCCGAGTTCTTCGATGCGTGAAAGCCTTCTGCTCTGCCCAGCCCCCCCCCCACGCTACTGTGCCCATGGCATTGGCCCGTCCCCAAGGGGCAGCCTTCGACTTCCTTTCTGGGCGCAGCAGGGGAGAAGCATCGATGATTGGGACATTGGTAGGAATATTCGACCACAGTATTGGAGAGCAGACTCTGCTTGGCTGTTGCTTTAAAATCCTAAGTCTTAAAAATAGCTGGTCTGCTTGTAAGGAGGCTTAGAAACGTCCAGAACGGCAAAATATTCTGTTGAATATATGAGAAGTCTCTCTACGCAGTGCAATGGTTTGAGTCCATCAGAAATCCGTGAACTAGTACAGGGAATTGCATACAACAATAAATACATGTAGCACCACCCAGCTGTATAGCATTTTGCAAGCTAGTAGAGCTTATGGACAAACAAATGAATTCAATATAGAAAAAGCGCATGCACTTTTATCCTCCATGCTTGTTATTGTCTATGGTAAAAACTGTGTCAAATTGTCAAGCGAATGATGAATCCTTTAGGCACACATTTAAGCTGGAAATCAGAGAAGACGCACAGAAGGTGCTTAACGTGCGCTCAAATGATTCAATCGTTTCAAGATTTGACTCAGTTTTTACCATAGACAATAACAAGCATGGAGGATAAAAGTGCATGCACTTTTTCTATATTGGATTCATTCGATTGTTCGTAAGCTCCACTACATGCAGCTTGCAAAATTCTACGTCTTGTACTCGTATTATCGCAAGTATCCGCATTTATTTAATTCAACAATAATAGCAATTTCAGTTACGAGTGCAACTTAACCGCAGTCATATTGTTGACATCTGTGCAGGTACACTGCAACTGCTAGCTGGGGTACCAGACTCCTGCACTGATGCACGGCTTTTCTCTATACGTATAGAATTTGATTCCACGGTGGATGAATGCAGCTCAATGCTGAAGAATATTGGCACTTCTGTTACAGTTTAGCTAACGAGTACGAGTAATTCTGACTTCTTCTTTGCCAGCCTATTTCCTTGTTGCTTCTGCTTTGAAAAAGACACAAAAAGACCGGCGCAGGGGATCGGGGATCCGCAGTTTCTACTGGAAAATTTCCTCGAATCGTCGTACTTCGGAAAAATTTCCGAAGCTTTTAGCCTTTAGGAAGCTCGAACCCTTGTCCTGGGGCGGTGTTGTACATGTATGCGAATGTTCTTCAAATTTATAACGTTGCGAATACTTGATTTTCTCGATTAGCCAGGGGAAGCTTTTTTCTGGTTTTTATATCCAGCCTTGATATACCAACTTCGAAATAAGAGTAGCTACGAACCTGCTTTTTCCTATGGAAAAGACTTCCATTTGTTAGCTAGTAAAGGCTCGCATATTGTAGGAGCACATTCAATTATATACACAACGAACTTGAATCCCTGTCCTCCTGTACGCTCGTACAATGGTTGTCGCATAGAACGACAATTAGGCCTGACATGCAAAAGTCATCACAGGTCGCTTAGCCAGCGTGGCGATCAAATCCTTCCTTGGTCTCGTACGTCATCGAGCTACTTTTACTGTAGCTCTTATTTCATAAACTCGCACTAGTAAATGTCTTAAAACGACACACTCGTAACACAGGTAATGCAAAACTTCATAAAGACACCAATTCGACTTTGGAGGGCCGCAGATTTCACGCACCAGCCTCGTGGCACATGTGGAACTATCAATTTTGGAAAGCTCACGCTTCGATGGGCCCTAAATAATAGATGCGTGCAGTCCTGAAGTGATTGTTATTTGCACAGCGTCCAGGTGACCCGCAAAAGCAGATAAGCTTATATGACTAATCCAACTCTGGATTTGCTGCCACCAGTCAGAAATTATTGCAAACTTAAGCGACAAAACGGCAAACAAGAACAGATAAGCTTGGTTATCGATGGGTAAACTAAATAAAATGCAACGACGCTGCGATTTCGCGTTCCATGCGGCCACAAAAGACCCGTTTTCATCTATCGCCAATGCCAGGAACGTCTTGAAATCGTCCATGTTCTCAGAAGCCAGAATGAGCAGCCAGTACGACTTGGACAACAACCTGGCTGTGCAGCTGCACTTCTACTCGCATCTCATCGCCTTCCCCATCCTGATCATTCTGGGTTCCGCCCTCAATACAGTCTGCATCGTGGTCATGCTCAAACAGAAGGTATTTCCTCCCTCAGCCAGCGCCTTCATGCTCTGGATCAGTTTCAACGACCTCCTCGCTCTTCTGTTGAAGGCTACAACCCATTTCCTGGAGGAGTTGGCCAGCTACAATGCAGACTGGTGGCCTTACCAACGAGGTTCGTTGAAGAACTCCAGCCTCCTGGCCTGTCAAGCGTACATGGCCATCACTTACTACTTTCTCTGCGGATGTCCGTTCTACCTAGCCGGCCTCACCTTGCAACGACTGCTCATCACTCTATTTCCTATTCGTCGGCCATCTGTGCGAGTCTCAATTGCTGTACTAGTTGTGCTCACCTGCGTGGCACTAACTTTTCCGGTATTTCGCATCGTGCTGGTGGACTATCAACCGGACTCGAATGCGCCCTGCAACCTAACGAGCTTTGACAGTCCCATCACCAAAGCATTCTATTATTACCAGACTGTTTTGTCTAATCTGTGCATATTTGCCTTTCTGCTATTCGGCACCGTGTGCATCTCTGGCGTGCTGTACTGTCGACGGCCCACAGGACGGACACGCACTACTCAGCGCGTGTCTCGCACTCTTCTGCTGATGAACTTCAGCTTCTTAATCACCTACCTGCCTGTGGGTGTCTACCAGTTGGTCATGGTCAGTATTGGCGGGGAGCCTAACAGTCACAGGGTATTATTTGGCTTCCTAAACTCAATAATGTACCTGAACTTTGCTTGCAACGGTCTCAGCTATTTGGCTAGTCAGCGGTTTCGCACCTGTGCAGTTCAGTTCTTTAGTAGTGCATGCGGCTCTTCCAGCGGAGCGCGTAACGGCTGCTGTTTGTGGCGATGCGTCACGGCTATGCGAGGACGACGAAGTCCAGTGGTCTCACCGCCCGACTGCTCGGCAAAATGCACTGCCTATAGCCAGGAACCCCATCACGTCCATGATATGACCTACTGATTGACGAGCAGCGCATCTAAAAGCAGACTGAACTGCTACATGTACTTTGCATACAGGTAACTCGTAAAATAAACGCGAAGCTATCTACTTGTGTTTGGTCTGCGTGTCTGCACATTGATTCAGCGACATTCTAACCCCGATTTTTTTCTGTACAATCCAATATAGTAAACATGCTTTTGGTTAATCATGCTGTAAAGTTCAAAAGTTGCATTCCTGACTCCCTAAAGCAAACTGTTTGAATTGTAATTTGTAGCTGTAATATGCCATTTAAACGGAATGCCTGTATCAACAAGAAGATCAAGCCACTGCACACCGATGCCTTTGAGCGCGTATGTGCATGTATGTATGTAACGGTGGCTATAGGTACAGGTGGAATAAAATATTTTTTTAAATTTACGTACATGACTAGACTGCACAATGACGAAATGATTAAACCCAATATAATTTACACTGCATAATGTTTCTAGGAATGTTGACTTTCTCAGGTTCAGGTTAATTTTATTTAGAGTGTCAATGTGGTACATAGTTTCGGCCTGTAGCAATAGCCGCCAATGCATTATCCCCATCCGGCACTATAGGTACACGGCCCTAGCTTTCTCACGCACAAACTTACTATTAATGTGGCGAATGATTGCAATCAACATGAGAAGTTACATTGATGAAATATATGTTGTGTGGAATTCGCAAATTGGGGATAACGATTCTCATATTGAATTGAATTGCATGCATACAAAATACATGTGACCTTTATTTTATAATATTTGAAAAGTCGTAAATTGCCATTTTAAATAATGAAGTTTAAAAAAATCTTTAAAGAAAACTAGAACGTTGGGTTAAAGTTAGAAGAAAACTTAACTTTTAAACCATGAAAAGGGGTATAATAAGTTATAATGTTTAATACAAAAGTGCATAATCACAGCTGGTCACATGTTTCCAAGAAAGCAAAACCAATTTCTGCATTTTAATACGAGCTTATTGTTCCTTTTACAAGGCACAAGACTAGTAATAGAAAGTAGAGTAGTATTATCCTATAAACCCAGCACATACTAATATTTGAAATTTATCCTTTTTATATGTGGTGCATGCAATTGGTTTAATTCTATAGCGATACAAGTATTGCCATATCACATGTCAATTGGGGCGATTTCTCAGTTTCCCGCGTTTAATTATAACCCCCACCCCCCACCACCCTTGAATAGAGGGCGAAATAATTCCGTAAAATAATTAAACGCGGGAATCTTCAGGATCGCCGTCAATTGGTAATAGCAATAGGGGCCTATATTAATAGATTAATGTTCATCATCCCAGATCCTAGCTAGTGCTGCGGCCGTCGCCATGATTCTTCAAGAACTATTTTTATTTCTCTAATGACAATTTGTTAACAAGATTTAATTTCAAGACCAACATACTACCAACATACATACAACAGACCAAGACATACCAAACAGTTGGTATGTTTTCACACCAACTTTATATTAATGGCCTGTCTAATTGGCCAAATTTTGTCACTTTTTTTACATTTTAGGTCTAGTCACAGATATTGTTTGACAATATTATTTTCATTAAAATGTATTATAATCTTTATGATATGCAATACTTGGTAAGATTCAATTTTTTTAGGAATGTACATGTACATAAATGAGTTTTCTTTTATCTAAGATAAAGAAAGCAAACCCTAGGCATTAGGAAGGACTAAAAGTCTAAATATCTTTTATAGTTTGTATTGCAAAATCTAAAGTTTAAAGAGTAGGCCTAAATCTAAAGTTTAAAGAGAAAGCCAAATCGAGAGAAGAGAAAGGGAGAGAAGCGGGGATGTCATTATATATTTTATAGTAGGGAGGACTTTTGAACTCTGAGGCCTAAAATCGGCGCATGACCAAGATGGCCACACACCAAGATGGCCACAGCTCTGAATGGCTGCTTGGATAGGAATAGGTTTATATATTTCCTCATTTCCTATTGGCTGTGATTGGGGTGGGGTATGACCTAGCTTCAAGTCTCGGAGAAAACAGATTTTGTTAGTGAAATTAGACTAAGTAAAACATAAAACACTTCCCTTTACAGCAGGTATTACTACCTACTAAAGCTAGTAGCACTACTAGCACAAGACATTTGATTTTTGTATCATAGATAATAGTTTCAAACCTATCTCAATATACTAAAACTGACATGTTGTTTGTATATGTTAAAAGTTAAAGGTAGAGGGTAAAGGTATTAGTTATGATAGAAGTAAGCAAAAATTAGAGTGCCCTCTTGTCTCTCATCTTTTCTCTCATATCTGCACTCTCATCTCTTATCTTTTCTCTGTCATCTCTGCCTTCTCGTCTCTAATCTTTTCTCTCTCTCATCTTTGCCCTCTCCTCTCTCATCTATTCTCTCTCATGTCTGCCCTCTTCTCTCTTTTTTCTCTCATCTCTGCCCTCTCCCATATCATCTTTCTCTCTCTCATCTCTGCCCTCTCCTCTCATCTCTTGCCCTCTCTCTCTCATCTATTCTCTCTCTCATCTCTGCCCTCTCCTCTCTCCTCTCCTCACTTCTCTCCTCTCCTCTCTCCTCTCCTCTCTCCTCACCTCTTTGCTCTCATCTTCCTTTTCCTCTTCATTCTTTTCTCCCTTTCCTCCTTTCTCCTCTCCATTAGTCTCCCTTCTCCTCTCTCTCTGCTTGTATTTAATCTCTCCTCTCATCAACTCTCTTCTCCTTTATTCCTTCGCCCCTCCTTTATCCTATGCTTGTATTTCTCTTCTCTATTCCTTACCCTCTCTCCTCACCTCTGGCCCACTCTGTCATCAGGACTCCTCGCTTCGCTTTGGGGGCCAACGAAGCGGCCACTAGAAGGGCAGTCATGAGCTGGGTTCTCAATTGAGGTAAAAAGTTTGCCAACCCCTGCACTAAAAGTACCTGGCTTAGTCACATTAGATAAAAACTACATGTATAGTGGAATGGGATTGAGAACAACGTGAACTAGCCTCTTTACTCTCAACCTCTCCACTCTCAGCCTCTATCTACTCTCAACCTCTATTCTCAGCCTCTCCACTCTTAGCCTCTCTCTACTCTCAGCCTCTATCCACTCTCAACCTCTATCCCCAGCCCTTCTCTACTCTTAGCCCCTCTCTGCTCTTAGCCCCTCTCTGCTCTCAGCCTCTCTCTACTCTCAGCCTCTACTTTCATCTTCTCTCTCAGCTCAGCTTATATCTAGTTCTAAAATCTGAAGTCATACTCAAACAAAAACTTGTCTTTCGAAAACATGTATCTGCAAAATCTCTGGCCTGCTGTCTCTCTCTATGTCCCTCAGATCCTTTGAAACTTCTATCTTCTCTTTCGTTTCCTCTCTCTCTCTTCTCTCTCTCTCTTCTCTTCTTTTACTTCCTGTCTTATCTCCTCTCTCTCATCTCTCATCTGTACTCTCCTTTAACATCTCTCCTCTTTTTTCCCAACTCTCCCAACTCTTCTCTCAACTTTCTTCCCTTTACTCTTTCACCTCCCCTCTCTACTCTCTCCTCCCTCTCATCTCTCATCTCTCCTGCTCTCCCATCTCTCTTCTCCTTTCTACTCTCTCCTTTCTCCATTCTTCTATTTCCTCTCATCTCTCTTCTCTCCTTTCCCCTCTCTTCCTGTCTTCTCGATTCTCCCCCTTTATTCTCCTTTCTCCTATGCTCCTAGATTGTCTCTCATGTCTGCTCTCACATATTTCTCTTCTCTCTCCACTCGTCTCTATAATCTCTTCCCTTTCCTCTCTCCTCTGTTCTAGCTCTACTGTCTCATTTCTCGTCTCTGCTTTCTCATCTCTCCTTTCTCCTCTTTCATCTCTCCTATCTGATCTCTTCTCTCTTCTGTTTGCATCAGACTTGTATCTGTAAATGTATTTAGAGGTTTGGCTTATTTTGACGAGATTTCAGAATTGTCAGACTTTGATTGAAGCTTTGCGTTTCTTGGGTATCAGTACTTACTGAAAAATACATGCATCTCATATCTGTGCAAATTTGCCGCAGTGCATAAAGAGTACAAATGATATTTACATAAATAAATCTGAGGCTTCATGCTAAGTGCTGCATGCAAAGACACTATATTGAGTTATTTATTTACGAGCCTAATTGTTATCATGGTTACCAACCATAGCAGTTGGCTAAAAATGTTAAAACTGAAAAAAGATTGCAACGAAAAATAACGATATGGCTGATTTGAGGTGAGCTGTTTTATATAGATAGATTTTTATCTCCACGCAAGCCAGTCAGTTATTTAGACTATTTATGACTTCCAATCGTATCGTATCAGTATAGGCCAAGATTGAAAAAAATGTTGCTCTAGGGTTGGCTTGAGTGTAACGATCCATGAGGCATCACCACCACTAGGGGAGCAGTGTGAGGACTGTTTGACCATAAATTAACTCTGCTCATTCAAGCTTGAATTGACAGCAACCCCGCCTACCTTTTGTATTCAACTTAAACAACAGAATACGGCTTGTATGTAAACTGAATAGAAGTGGAAATCAAAAATAAAAAACTGCATCAGTTGCCACCCATTTACGATATTTCATATTATTTCTGGATACCAACGGATTGACAACAGCTTGTAGCAATGAATAAATTGTTTTTCTATGAAATCTTTCATCAGGCCTGTTCTGCGAACGTGGGTGCGAAAGGTATCTCATATCTGCATTTTAATAGCTCGTATACGTAGCTCATATAATATCATGCATAATGATGGGGATGATGGGATGATGATGAATTACGGAGGCAGAAGTGCACTGAGTCACACATACATGCAGTGACTAGCCCAAGTAAAGGCTGCTTGCTCTGTAAGTGCGACGCAATGAACCCCCCCATCCCAAATTTGAGCGTAAAACAAAGTGTAATATCTGGCAAGAAATGTGCACAGTGATTCTTAAATATGCTCCAGGGCTATATTGAGTGCAGCAAATAAGTAAGTGCGGATTTTTTGGCTTTTTAACTCGTTATGATCTAATATGGCAATAAGGTACGGGTGGCATGGATAGATGACAACATGCGCTTTGCTCCCTCCTTTACCTCCTTTGCTGCCTTTCTCTTCTGAGCTGGCCAATCTACTGGATCGCACGTGTGCGGAGCAAGGGCTTCTATGGTTCCATCAGCACGGCGGACTGCAGAGCCATGACAGTGCATGCAGTGATAAACGCTTAGTGCAGCGATAGTACGTGTTGCCATTTCGCCGCATTTTTTCATCCATCAGATGGCCAAGGTCTCGTTGGGTATACTGCACTAGAAGGTCTTTTCCGTGACTGCATCCTGCACCTGTAAGAATCTCAAGGGGCCGGGGAGGTGGGCTGCAGGGCGGTGCAAGCTCTGCTGGAGGAATTTGAATGGATTCTTCCAGAGCTGGATCAGGGTCATTGAAATCTAGATACTGGTAAAGAAAATTTTCTGCTTGTGCAGACTCAAATGCACTGGTTCTGGATTTTCAGCAGGCAGAGGAACAGCCGCTGGTCCAGAATTCGGGCTTGTACATTGTACCACTGCAGCACCTGCAGCTTGAGACACTGCTAAGTTACCTGCAGGAGCCCGTCTATTGCATTGATTGCAAAGCCAGAAAAACTCACTGACATTTCTCATTGCAGAATACTGATCGATTGTGACGCGACTATCACATGCACGGTGCTGCCAATTCAAGCATTGAGAACACTCAGTTGCGTCTTGTCCATCGCAAACTGGCTGCAGACAGACCACACATGGATATGCAGCAGCCATTTTGTATCTAAGTGCTTAGACTGCTGTCTAATGAATTTTGAACAGGGCATGAAATTTACCCAGTTTTTATCCCTTTAAACAAGTAAATTAGTCTCTAGTAATCTAGCCATTTTGTATCTAAGTGCTTAGACTGCTGTCTAATGAATTTTGAACAGGGCATGAAATTTACCCAGTTTTTATCCCTTTAAACAAGTAAATAAGAGAAATGGAAAAAAGCTACACCAGATTTTATATGAAGAAGAGATTTGTTTAATGCGAAATACATTTTTACCTCTTAGGGCCCTACTATAAGTAGGAAATTAAGACTCATAACCATTTTTGTCTTTAGCCCTGCAATATGCTAATAAAATTTTGACTGCCTGTCTAAACCCCCCCATTGCAACCCCATATCTCCCCACCCGAAGCTATCCAATAGTAAACCAGCTGTCATTTTCCGTGACCCCCACCTCAGCTGTGGCCATCTTGGTGTGTGGCCATCTTGGTCTTACACCCTAAAATCATTTTAGCAATTTAGTGCCGCAGGTGCAGACATTCATTTTAGTACTACAAGCAATCATTTTGATATAACAGGTATTCATTTTGGCACTCTTAAGCAAAATTTTTGCTTTCTAATTCTAGGATGACTTAATTTCTAGGTAGGCTTATGCAATATTATTCTAATCTCTATCAGGGTAGGCCTAGATTAATTAAATAATTGATAATTAAATCACATCATTTAAAGTATATTATACTTGTATATTAAATATAAATATATTAAAAAATTACAAATAGCATTCAACTTATTACCAAATTGTCTATTACAGAATTGTCTGTTATCAAATTGTCTTATATTCCTTATTTGGCTATTTGTTTAGAGCTCTAGATAGTGTAAATATAGTATAAGCCCTATAATAAACCCAGTTGAGCATAGGCCTATTACCTTAGCAATAAAATATAAAAAATTAAAAGAATAGCTATATCTAATGCTTTAATTTGATTACAATAATTCTATAATATTAATAATAGAACTTATATATTTAATGAGTTTAGACTAAAAACCTATTCAAAATGTGTTTGAGTAGACCTATCTTGGTCTACTAAGGGCTAGGGTCTAGATTTTATTTGAGTCTGTATTTCTATTGTGTGTTTTTTAGGAAATAGGTTTAAAATTATAAATCTGAGTTTTATATCTTTTTAGAGGCTTATTTTTTATCTTTTAGTTACAGGTTAAGTAATAATGTAATATGGGCCTTAGTCATTCTATCAACTGGCATTTTGCCATTTTTTCAACTTAGTTTTAGTTTTCTTTGTTTGATTTGTCAACTTAGCCAATGAAATGGTCTTAAACCTTAGTCATTTTATTAATTACTAATAAATTATCCCATGCAAGAAGAAAAACTAAAACTGAACCCCTATGCATATGGGTAGTAAGAGTTCGCAATATCAAGAGCATATGCTTTCCCTTAGAAAATGAATTTCTATGGCATACGAGTACAATGCATTATCCTTTTCCTAGCACTTTTGATTTTCTAATGTTTGAGTGCTTATCACAATATACTAAATTTCTAAGATTTGTCTATCTTAATAGATAATATTTGTAATTTTATGTGCTTTTTCTAATTTTAGGTTTTAATTAGCAACCTAATGGCTTGTAGATATAGTAAAACTTAGCTATTCCATTCCATTCCTAAAGCATTTTTAGTACCAATCACTCAGTCTTTTGATTTTTTATGCACAATTGAAAAACTAGTATTTGCTTTCCTCCTCTTTTCTTTCTATTTTCTCTTTGTCTTTTCCCTTTTCTCTTTCTCTTTCCACACTCTCTCTCTCTCTGCCTTTTTTCTCTCGCACTCTTTATTGTACATGTGTCATGGTTTAAATCTTATTTTGATAAAGATTGCATCACAATTGAATTGTAGTATAGTGACTCTAACTTAAATAGTCAATATTGAAAGCATAGTGTGGAAGTATAGCATGCAATTTGATTTTGATTGTGTTCAACCAATTTGTTTTTTTTTAATTGAGACTGATATTGACCAACTAAGAAACTGATTATATCATAACTACTTCATGCACAATTGGCAAACTGACTTTAAAAGCTAGAGAAAGGGAGAAAAAAGAAATATAAATCTATTTGATTTGCTTGCTATTAGGAGGAATGCTTGTTATCTAAGAGATGCTTGTTATCTGGGACTGGGAGGCACTTGCTATCTTGGGGTTGCTTGCTATCTAAGGGATGTTTACTATTGGAAGATGCTTGCATTTGGGAAAGGGGGTACTTTTTGCTTAGGGGATGCTAGATATCTAGGGATGTTTACTATTTAGGGATGCTTGCTATATGGGAGATGCTTGCTATCTAGGGGATGTTTGCTATTTGGGAGGATGCTTACTATATAGGTGAAATTGGGAATGCTTGCTATCTTTAGAAGGCTTTATTTTGTTATGTTCTTTTGCTACTTTTAGAAAAAAGAGATTAATAGCAAACATCTTTGTCTGTGATAATTTTACTCAAATAAGGTGATTATAAAACTGAACAAGGAATTGGTTCTTAACAAAATGTGGGGTTTATAGATTTGCATAAATAGTTTCTGTTCCTTTCTTATTGTCTTATTGGCCACCCCAAAGAGGGCACTAGCTTGCTAGTGTATAACTAAAATTATAGGCCTACTATTTTATGGTTATCAAAGCTTTAAAATTCTGTTTTATTTATAACAGCATTATAATTAAACTATATAAGGTATCTATTTTGCCATTGTTGCCATAATATACTATATAGCTATAGTTGTAACTTTAGAAAAACAGCAAATCTTTCTAATGATATATTAGTTTTATGCATTTATTCATTTCTATTCAACTTCTCATTTATCTATACTACCATTTTAACAATTTTTTTTATAATTTATATCTTCTAACAATTCCAAATTTAAATTTGTTGCTATTGAAATCTTTGAATAAAGCTATATATATATTATTTTAATATATTATTTTAAAATAACAAATTATTTTATTTATATAAAAATATTATTTTATTTTATTTTATTTAAGACAAATTATTTTAATATATAAAATAATATATATATATACTTAGATAGATGTCTAAGTATTGCTGAAAATTTGCTGAAAATAGCAAATAGATGTTTGATATTTTCATTATTTTAAAAATAATATATATATTATTTTATATATTAAAATAATTTGTCTTTATTTTTCTTTATTGACTAGTATATTCCATGTATATATTAAATTGTCATCATTTTTAAACCATTTAATTTATAACACTTGCAAAACTATACTTTTCTAGAATGTGTTTTAAGCAAAAACATTGCATTTATACTCTATATAGCAGCTAATTACAAACTAGAATTTGAATGCAAGCTAATTTTTTTGCTTTTTATACCTTAAAGCTTCAAATGCATTTTACACTCAGTTATTGAAACAATAATGAAATATTGCAGCATAACATCCTAATCACTGCATTATTATCTTTGAGACAATGCCTGGGTTTCTATGGTCTAATTTGGATACATCTGACAACTTCTCTGATATAGTGCCACTGTATAATCTTACTGATAGTAACTGCATTGATGGAGTTCAGTGGATACTCACTGTGTTTAATCAATGTGTACTTGATGCTCAGCGCTATGCTGCAGTTATCTTTGGAATTGTGTCCATCATTGCCTGGGCTATTAATGGCATGCCGTAAGTTTTAACCAGTATATCCCAGCCCCACCTGCACCACCAGTATCTCCCTCACCTGCATCACCAGTATCTCCCTCACCTGCATCACCAGTATCTCCCTCATCTGTATCACCAGTATCTCCCCCACCGAATCACCAGTATCTCCCCCACCTGCATCACCAGTATCTCCCTCACCTGCACCACCAGTATCTCCCTCACCTGCATCACCAGTATCTCCCTCACCTGCATCACCAGTATCTCCCTTATCTGTATCACCAGTATCTCCCCCACCGAATCACCAGTATCTCCCCCACCTGCATCACCAGTATCTCCCTCACCTGCACCACCAGTATCTCCCTCACCTGCATCACCAGTATCTCCCTCACCTGCATCACCAGTATCTCCCTCACCTGCATCACGAGTATCTCCCCCACCGAATCACCAGTATCTCCCCCACTCGAATCACCAGTATCTCCCTCACCCGCATCACCAGTATCTCCCCCACCCGAATCACGAGTATCTCCCCCACCCGAATCACGAGTATCTCCCCCACCCGAATCACGAGTATCTCCCCCACCCGAATCACGAGTATCTCCCCCACCCGAATCACCAGTATCTCCCCCACCCGAATCACGAGTATCTCCCCCACCCGAATCACGAGTATCTCCCCCACCCGAATCACCAGTATCTCCCCCACCCGCATCACCAGCTAGTATCTCCGCCACCTGCATCACCAGTATCTCATCACTCCACAGGCAAATGGTTACAAACTGCAAAACAGGGCTGGCCCACCAGGCCATGTCCATCTACTTGTTGATTTTCTGGACTATTGGCGACACGCTAAATCTGATTGGCTGCGAGCTAACGCACCAGCTTCCTCTGCAGACCTATATGGCCTTGTTTTCTATAGGTTGCGATGTAATTTTATTAGCTCAATGGATTTTGGCCTATGTCAGGTAAGCCCCATTGCAAAATCACCCTCAGCCCCATTGCAAAATCACCCTCAGCCCCATTGCAAAATCACCCTCAGCCCCATTGCAAAATCACCCTCAGCCCCATTGCAAAATCACCCTCAGCCCCATTGCAAAATCACCCTCAGCCCCAGTGCAAAATCACCCTCAGCCCCATTGAAAAATCACCCTCAGCCCCATTGCAAAATCACCCTCAGCCCCAGTGCAGAATCGCCTTCAGCCCCAGTGCAGAATCGCCCTCAGCCCCAATGCTGAATCGCCCTCAGCCCCAGTGCAGAATCGCCCTCAGCCCCAGTGCAGAATCGCCTTCAGCCCCAGTGCAGAATCGCCCTCAGCCCCAATGCTGAATCGCCCTCAGCCCCAGTGCAGAATCGCCTTCAGCCCCAGAGCAAAATCAGCCTCAGCCCCAGTGCAGAATCGCCCTCAGCCCCAGAGCAAAATCAGCCTCAGCCCCAATGCAGAATCGCCCTCATCCCCAGTGCAGAATCGCCCTCAGCCCCAGTGCAGAATCGCCCTCAGCCCCAGTGCAGAATCGCCTTCAGCCCCAGTGCAGAATCGCCCTCAGCCCCAATGCTGAATCGCCCTCAGCCCCAGTGCAGAATCGCCTTCAGCCCCAGAGCAAAATCAGCCTCAGCCCCAGTGCAGAATCGCCCTCAGCCCCAGAGCAAAATCAGCCTCAGCCCCAATGCAGAATCGCCCTCAGCCCCAGTGCAGAATCGCCCTCAGACCCAGAGAAGAATCGCCTTCAGCCCCAGTGCAGAATCGCCCTCAGCCCTAAATGCATTTTCATCGCAGGCACTACCGTCTGAGCCGGCTAAGGGGCGGCGACCTCTCATCTAATGAACCCGCCGTCAACGCTGACAGTGAGGAGGCCCCGGGTTCGAATCCATCTACTCCTTTATATCCATCTCTGTACGCCTGCGCCGCTACAGTCTGGTTGATCAGCTGCGGTGCCGCCTCGACCGTCTGGCTGCCAACCATTGAAACGGCACCCCGACCTGCGTTCACTGGCACCGGGCGGAGACTGCTGTTCTATCAGCCAGTGTTTGTGGTTAGTTTGGACCCTGTTTCTTAGAAAACCATGGAAGACCAGCTTTTGTTCGGCAAATAAAAATAATCCCAGGAAGGCTACGGGCACCCTGGCCCAACGTCTTCGGCGATATCTGTCCCGCAATCAGCGCTGACGGCAACTCTGCGCATTCCACTTGGCTCCTGAGCACATACAAGCGCCAATACTGTACTCAGGCACACACTCACTCGCTCTCACAGGGTGTACAACGGCCCTGACTGTATTATGGCGGAATCGAACCAGGGGTTGTGGTGCGAGAGTCACTGAGTTGCTCTGTCCGTGAAGATAAATTTTGCTCATCATACCAAACCCAGATTGAAAAGCCTTGCTTGAAAGGTGACGAGGAATCAAAGCATTTGTTCACAGCGATAGTTACTCTCGCCGTTTACCTACTAATAATTAGCTTTTTAAGTTAAATCTTACATTTTAATGACACAGAAGACAAGATTGTCTTATGAATTCTATCTTCTGATAAACAATATTTATTACTAAACAGATTTAGTTGCCAACCGCTCGTTAGCATTATAAAATTTCTAAACTTGGCACAAGCTATAGATATGAAATCTTGCACTGCGGATGTTTGTTTAAAAAATATACGCGCGAATTCTTGCCTGCGCACCTACCAGCTACTGTTAGTACTAAATACGGAGGAAGTTCGTTTATATGACATCGAT
>NIVC01002783.1:77500-87500 GCA_002269645.1 Macrostomum lignano
TGCACTCCCAACTTTAATTATAACATCGTTAAAGTTATCCCAAACTGCTTAACCATCCTTTCCACTGCTGAACTCTCTGCACTTAGTTTGTAACTAAGACTTCCCTGCTTTTTACACGCGTTGCTGCCAATCGGAGGTACTGTTGCTAAAGGTATTTGAGGCAGTTTCAATCCTCTGCAGTGAAGCTTGGACTCGTCAGTATTTAATTGTTTCCAGATTAATCCAGTTCAGGTCCAGTGTTCATGTTTCTTTTTACAATGGGTTTTCAACAGTCTAAACACTTATTTTTTATTTAATAATGTCTCCTAAGTGCTGATGAGCTACTAATAATATAAAAATATGTATTAAAAATGTTCTCCGGAGGGTTGCGGCCACCCTGGCGCGACGCCTTCGGCGACATCTTCCCGCAACCAGCGCTTGGGGTTGGCCCTCATAGCTGTGAATCGCACGACAACCTTCCGGCCAAACTTCGTGCACACACGAGCCCCAAATGAATGCGATCGAACTAGGGGTTGTGGCGCGTTTATCACTGAGCTGCTCTGTCCCCATTGCATTGGCTACTTACTAAGTAGTATCAAGCATAGTATTTCGACTGTTGAAAACATAAAACACAATAAACTTTTTTGGTCAGCTTCGGTTTTATTTAACCTTGGACAAAATGTTTTCTTAAAATTTGCATGCCAACACTTTGCGAATGCAAATAAATGCCGCAATTGTGATTCTGCACTGGATTTTTCAATTCTTACATTGCTAGCTTCATTTTTTTATTAGTTTATTCCAATCACACCTTAGCTAGCTGCAGATAAGAGTATAAGGGTTAGGGACTGGCTTTGTTTGGGTTAGGGACCGGCTTTGTTTGGGTTAGGGACCGGCTTCATTGGGGTTAGGGACCGGCTTCGCTGGGGTTAGGGACTGGCTTTGTTTGGGTTAGGGACCGGCTTCATTGGGGTTAGGGACCGGCTTCGCTGGGGTTAGGGACTGGCTTTGTTTGGGTTAGGGACCGGCTTTGTTTGGGTTAGGGACCGGCTTCATTGGGGTTAGGGACCGGCTTCGCTGGGGTTAGGGACTGGCTTTGTTTGGGTTAGGGACCGGCTTTGTTTGGGTTAGGGACCGGCTTCATTGGGGTTAGGGACCGGCTTCGCTGGGGTTAGGGACTGGCTTTGTTTGGGTTAGGGACCGGCTTTGTTTGGGTTAGGGACCGGCTTTGTTTGGGTTAGGGACCGGCTTCATTGGGGTTAGGGACCGGCTTCGCTGGGGTTAGGGACTGGCTTTGTTTGGGTTAGGGACCGGCTTTGTTTGGGTTAGGGACCGGCTTCATTGGGGTTAGGGACCGGCTTCGCTGGGGTTAGGGACTGGCTTTGATGGGTTTAGGGACCGGCTTTGATAGGGTTAGGGACCGGCTTTGATAGGGTTAGGGACCGGCTTTGATAGGGTTAGGGACCGGCTTTGATAGGGTTAGGGACCGGCTTTGATAGGGTTGGGGACAGGCTTTGATAGGGTTAGGGACCGGCTTTGATAGGGTTAGGGACCGGCTTTGTTTGGATTAGGGACCGGCTTTGATAGGGTTGGGGACAGGCTTTGATAGGGTTAGGGACCGGCTTTGATAGGGTTAGGGACCGGCTTTGATGTGGTCATGGAATCCTTCAGGTCCTAGCAGGCAAGCTGTATTGCAGCTGTGTTACTAAGCTGAACCAGTTTTACTGCACTCCAGAGAGCTGCATTGCATAGCCAAGCAGCGATCAACCGCTAGTGAATTCCTCAACTGACTGGCCATGTCCGACCTGGTTGTACAGCAGACTAACGACGATGCGGCCGCCTCCAAGCGACACGCCGTACGCCTGGGCTACTACGAAGACCCGTTCATAACTGCGGTTAGCCGCGGCGGCGGCGGCTTCGCGGGCGGAGGGGATGCCAGCAAACCGCCGGAGATCAGCCGAGGCTACTGGGCCAGAGTAGTCGCTCTGCGCGCTATCTTAATTAGTTTGCTGCGAGATGTCGGGTGCCGATGCCAGGTGTGTTGTGTAGCTCGCTGAAGTTCACTGTAGTCACTGTGAAATCCAGTCACTGTGAACTCCAGTCACTGTGAACTCCAGTCACTGTGAACTCCAGTCACTGTGAACTCCAGTCACTGTGAACTCCAGTCACTGTGAACTCCAGTCACTGTGAACTCCAGTCACTGTGAAATCCAGTCACTGTGAACTCCAGTCACTGTGAACTCCAGTCACTGTGAACTCCAGTCACTGTGAAATCCAGTCACTGTGAACTCCAGTCACTGTGAACTCCAGTCACTGTGAAATCCAGTCACTGTGAACTCCAGTCACTGTCAATCCATTCACTGTGAACTCCAGTCACTGTGAAATCCAGTCACTGTGAACTCCAGTCACTGTCAATCCATTCACTGTGAACTCCAGTCACTGTCAATCCATTCACTGTGAACTCCAGTCACTGTGAATTCCAGTCACTGTGAACTCCAGTCACTGTGAACTCCAGTCACTGTCAATCCATTCACTGTGAACTCCAGTCACTGTGAAATCCAGTCACTGTGAACTCCAGTCACTGTCAATCCATTCACTGTGAACTCCAGTCACTGTGAAATCCAGTCACTGTGAAATCCAGTCACTGTGAACTCCAGTCACTGTCAATCCATTCACTGTGAACTCCAGTCACTGTCAATCCATTCACTGTGAACTCCAGTCACTGTGAAATCCAGTCACTGTGAACTCCAGTCACTGTCAATCCATTCACTGTGAACTCCAGTCACTGTGAAATCCAGTCACTGTGAACTCCAGTCACTGTCAATCCATTCACTGTGAACTCCAGTCACTGTCAATCCATTCACTGTGAACTCCAGTCACTGTCAATCCATTCACTGTGAAATCCAGTCACTGTGAACTCCAGTCACTGTCAATCCATTCACTGTGAAATCCAGTCACTGTGAACTCCAGTCACTGTCAATCCATTCACTGTGAACTCCAGTCACTGTGAAATCCAGTCACTGTGAACTCCAGTCACTGTCAATCCATTCACTGTGAACTCCAGTCACTGTGAAATCCAGTCACTGTGAACTCCAGTCACTGTGAAATCCATTCACTGTGAACTCCAGTCACTGTGAAATCCAGTCACTGTGAACTCCAGTCACTGTCAATCCATTCACTGTGAACTCCAGTCACTGTAAAATCCAGTCACTGTGAACTCCAGTCACTGTCAATCCATTCACTGTGAACTCCAGTCACTGTCAATCCATTCACTGTGAACTCCAGTCACTGTCAATCCATTCACTGTGAACTCCAGTCACTGTGAAATCCAGTCACTGTGAACTCCAGTCACTGTCAATCCATTCACTGTGAACTCCAGTCACTGTCAATCCATTCACTGTGAACTCCAGTCACTGTGAATTCCAGTCACTGTGAACTCCAGTCACTGTGAACTCCAGTCACTGTGAAATCCAGTCACTGTGAACTCCAGTCACTGTCAATCCATTCACTGTGAACTCCAGTCACTGTGAAATCCAGTCACTGTGAACTCCAGTCACTGTCAATCCATTCACTGTGAACTCCAGTCACTGTGAAATCCAGTCACTGTGAACTCCAGTCACTGTCAATCCATTCACTGTGAACTCCAGTCACTGTCAATCCATTCACTGTGAACTCCAGTCACTGTGAAATCCAGTCACTGTGAACTCCAGTCACTGTGAAATCCAGTCACTGTGAACTCCAGTCACTGTGAAATCCATTCACTGTGAACTCCAGTCACTGTGAAATCCATTCACTGTGAACTCCAGTCACTGTGAAATCCAGTCACTGTGAACTCCAGTCACTGTCAATCCATTCACTGTGAACTCCAGTCACTGTGAAATCCAGTCACTGTGAACTCCAGTCACTGTCAATCCATTCACTGTGAACTCCAGTCACTGTCAATCCATTCACTGTGAACTCCAGTCACTGTGAAATCCAGTCACTGTGAACTCCAGTCACTGTGAAATCCAGTCACTGTGAACTCCAGTCACTGTCAATCCATTCACTGTGAACTCCAGTCACTGTGAAATCCAGTCACTGTGAACTCCAGTCACTGTCAATCCATTCACTGTGAACTCCAGTCACTGTCAATCCATTCACAGTGAAATCCAGTCACTGTGAACTCCAGTCACTGTCAATCCATTCACTGTGAAATCCAGTCACTGTGAACTCCAGTCACTGTCAATCCAGTCACTGTGAACTCCAGTCACTGTCAATCCATTCACTGTGAACTCCAGTCACTGTGAAATCCAGTCACTGTGAACTCCAGTCACTGTCAATCCATTCACTGTGAACTCCAGTCACTGTGAAATCCAGTCACTGTGAACTCCAGTCACTGTGAACTCCAGTCACTGTGAACTCCAGTCACTGTGAAATCCAGTCACTGTCAATCCATTCACTGTGAACTCCAGTCACTGTCAATCCATTCACTGTGAAATCCAGTCACTGTGAACTCCAGTCACTGTGAAATCCAGTCACTGTGAACTCCAGTCACTGTGAACTCCAGTCACTGTGAACTCCAGTCACTGTGAACTCCAGTCACTGTGAAATCCATTCACTGTGAACTCCAGTCACTGTGAAATCCAGTCACTGTGAACTCCAGTCACTGTGAAATCCAGTCACTGTGAACTCCAGTCACTGTGAACTCCAGTCACTGTCAATCCATTCACTGTGAAATCCAGTCACTGTGAAATCCAGTCACTGTGAACTCCAGTCACTGTGAAATCCAGTCACTGTGAACTCCAGTCACTGTCAATCCATTCACTGTGAAATCCAGTCACTTTAGAGTTAAAATCCAACTTTCCGTTTCTATTGACCGGTCCTTGTCGTATTAACTCCATTCAAATTCTACCATTACGTCACACACAACAGGTAGTGAACCTGGGTGCCGGGTCTGACACAACCTACATGTGCTTGTGCACTAGCTGGCCCCAGGCCGACTGGTTGCCATGCAAATGGGTTGACGCCGACCTGCAAGACAACACTAGCCGCAAAGTTCTACAGGTGACCTCTAATCGGCAATTATTGGAAGCTATCGGTGGCGATGAGGTTGACATTGTGCACAATCGGCATGAGCTGCACGCTGATCCGTATCACATTGTGCCCGCTGATCTGCGCGATCCAGCAGCTGTGGTGTCTACTCTGCGGAGTAGCTGCGGACTTGATGCAGACTTGCCTACCATTTTCTTAGCCGAATGCGTTCTGGTTTACCTGCCTGTCGAGTCTAGCGAGAAACTGTTGGCTCAATTAGCTAATCAGTTTACTAAATCCGCTTTGCTGCATTATGAACAGGTGAGAAGAACAGCCGTTATGTATCTAAAGTATTTTTTGGTTAACTGATGCGTATTGAAAGTACATGTAACTATTTCTCAGTCAGCCGATATGTATCGAAAGTAACTATTTCACAGTCAGCCGATATGTATCGAAAGTAACTATTTCTCAGTCAGCCAATATGTATCAAAAGTAACTCTTTCTCAATCAGCCGATATGTATTGAAAGTGACTATTTCTCAGTCAGCGATGTGTATTCAAAAGTAACTATTTCTACAATGTAAGTCAGCCGATATGTATCGAAAGTGACTATTTCTCAGTCAGCCGATATGTATCGAAAGTAACGATTTCTCAGTCAGCCGATATGTATCGAAAGTTATGTCCAATAGCGTCTGAAGAGAGAGTCAAGTAACCTTTCTGGTTTGGTGGGTCAAGAGGATATTATGTCTAGAATTCTCATGCATAATCTAATCGCGATTGGCTACTTTTTACGAGTTAACTGTGCCCTAAAGGGCCGTTTTAACTACGAGTATTTGGCTTGATCGGCAAATGCAATATTTTCCACTTATATAAATATAGAAAGTTTTTGTTAAATCCCTAATTCGCCAGGTTAATCTCAGCGACCGTTTCGGCGAGGTGATGCTATCAAATTTTCGCTCTCGCGGCTGCGACCTCGCCGGCTCGGCCGCCTGCGCCAGCGAAGACGCCCAGCGTCAGCGCCTGCTCCGCGCCGGCTGGCCCGCGGCCGCTGTCTGGACGATGCGCCGAGTTTATGCGGCCCTGCCGCAGCCGGCCACGGCTAGGGTGGAGCGCATCGAGATGCTGGACGAACGAGAAGGATTCGACCAGCTGCTGGAGCACTACTGCATCGCCTACGCTGCCAGCTCGCCTTTCCCGTCTGAGCCCGACTTGGCAAATCGCTTGGCTAGCGTTCGCTGACCTCCCCCACCACTGCTCAGCCTCTTGTACTGCCCTTCTGCTAGCCTATCACTGACCCTCCGTCTCCGCCCCTTCCCCTGTCTCACCCTCCGTCTCCGCCCCTTCCCCTGTCTCACCCTCCGTCTCCGCCCCTTCCCCTGTCTCACCCTCTGTCTCCGCCCCTTCCCCTGTCTTACCCCCCGTCTCCGCCCCTTCCCCTGTCTCACCCCCGTCTCCGCCCCTTCCCCTGTCTCACCCTCTGTCTCCGCCCCTTCCCCTGTCTTACCCTCTGTCTCCGCCCCTTCCCCTGTCTTACCCTCTGTCTCCGCCCCCTTCCCCTGTCTCACCCCCCGTCTCCGCCCCTTCCCCTGTCTCACCCTCCGTCTCCGCCCCTTCCCCTGTCTCACCCTCTGTCTCCGCCCCTTCCCCTGTCTCACCCCCCGTCTCCGCCCCTTCCCCTATCTCACCCTCTGTCTCCGCCCCTTCCCCTGTCTCACCCTCTGTCTCCGCCCCTTCCCCTGTCTTACCCTCTGTCTCCGCCCCTTCCCCTGTCTCACCCTCTGTCTCCGCCCCTTCCCCTGTCTCACCCTCTGTCTCCGCCCCTTCCCCTGTCTTACCCTCTGTCTCCGCCCCCTTCCCCTGTCTTACCCTCTGTCTCCGCCCCCTTCCCCTGTCTTACCCTCTGTCTCCGCCCCCTTCCCCTGTCTTACCCTCTGTCTCCGCCTCTTCCCCTATCTCACCCTCTGTCTCCGCCCCTTCCCCTGTCTCACCCTCTGTCTCCGCCCCCTTCCCCTGTCTTACCCTCTGTCTCCGCCCCCTTCCCCTGTCTTACCCTCTGTCTCCGCCCCCTTCCCCTGTCTTACCCTCTGTCTCCGCCCCTTCCCCTGTCTCACCCCCTGTCTCCGCCCTCTCCCCCGGTCTCCGCCGGCTCCTCCTCATTTCTGTTGAGCTCTGCTTCCCTGCTTCGCTAACTTGCTAATGCAGGCTTCATGTCAGTAAAATCTAAACTCTATCTTATAGTCTACCAATTTCTGTAAATTATACCAATGGCTAGGCTGGCTGCCTGTGATTGATATCGACTTACTCATATTAATATATAGCGCCTGTAGTAGTGACTTATATAGTGCGATAATTTCCTAATCAGTCGCTTGCTACTGTAATGTAAGACTCACAAAGACCATACTCATTGCATATGGCAAGCGCTTCATCCTCTAATGCAAAAATACAATTAGTAAATTGCCGTCTCGCAAGACGAGCGGCCCCCTCATTGGTTTTGATTTTTATTGCGATGTGTCTTTTTTAATGTATTTTAGTATCTGTGAATTGATAGAAGGCAGTTCTCTCTTAGACACTTCTCACCTCAACTAGAAGGACGGGAGACTACGTTTCTTAGAAAATGTTTAGGAGGCTGGTTTTCGCCGAAAAAATACACAACGGAGATAGGAAGCTTTTACTTTTTTCATATTACATTGTTATTGCTTTCGATAGGAGGCACATCCAGTGTTTATCTTTATGTTGTGCCTTTCTTATAGCTCTATTGATATTCATAAGGCACGGCTCGGCTCATTGGTTTTATGAATCTGTTTTGTTATTCTTAGCTGACTGTGTAACAAACTTTGTAACAGAATGAGTCGAGCTGTGTCATTTTTATTTTTCATTTTAAATAGGACATACACGTAGGATATAAAATTATCATAGAATCCTAATTTACAAGCAAAACGTACCAAAAGATGATTATTGGGTCAGGCCGCGCCTATCAAAAGCAGTAGCAAGTTTTGTCCAGAAAAAAACTGAAAATTCCCCATCTCCGTAAAGTATTTTTCGGTAAAACCTGGCCTGGCCTCCTTAACATTTTCAGTCCTTGCTTATGTTATGCAGCTAGAAGATTTCATTCCCCCTCAAGAGTGCCGTTCAAACATGCATTGCAGTACTCGGGACTCGAGGCCTGGTTGCCCTTCTGCCTGGCATGCCTGCTACTGTTGCTAGGCAATTACGCCTATCGGACCGGCGCTTTAGGCTTCCAAGTGACAAAATTTCGACGTAGAGATCAGCTGCGTTTTTATCTGCGCCGCATCGCCAGATGGCTGCTCGGCCGGCTGTCGCGGACGCCCGCCGCCTACAGCAGTCGTCGGCGTTGGCTTCAGCTGCAGAAGGCTCAGGAGCTAGAGCTGGAGCAGACGCTCTGCAGCAGCGGCAGCAGGCCCTGCAACTCGCCGGCCTCGGACTCACCAACATGCGCCGGGTGTCTTCCATTGGCAAGCGGCTGCTCAGGCAGAAGACTCAAGGCGACCTGCTATTGCTGGCCTCCGGGCGCGGCGGCGACGGATTGAATTCCGTCGGTTCCTTGGTCGGTTCCGCTGTTGCCGACACGGACAGCGACTTCAGCGAGGACGATGCTCTGTCGGCTTCTTCGTCTACGTTGAAAACTCGATCCGCTCTGCAGCGGCGCGGACTGGACAAACTGGCCGAGACTTTTTGGCCGCTCAGGTCGCTCCAGGCGGCCGAGATTGACCGGCTGGCTCTGGTTGGCAGCCGCTGGCCAGCCGGCACCCTGGTGGAGGCGGAGCCAGCCAATGGCATTGTGCTTGTGGACTCCGGCGCTATTGAGATCCGCCTATTCGGCAGGCACACCATAGTTGAGGTGGTGCCGCCCGGGGAGTGCATATTCAGCCCTCTGATGCTGCTGGGCCATCTGTGCCAGTCTCGGCCAAGTGTCCGGGACTCGCAGCACCCGGATGCCCGAGTCTACCTGCGCGCTTATCCCGGCCTGCAGCCTACTAGCATCCGCTTTCTGTCTTTCCGAGCTCTGTGCCAAGCCTTGAACTTGAGTTCTTCATCATTTAGTCCGCCCGTTAATCCCGTGTCTACTTATTGCTGGCGTCAGTTCAGCAAAGTCTTTGTTCAGGGCCTGCTGCCGGTCTTGGTGCCGGACGAGACCAATGCTAGCGGGGAGCAGCAGCAGACGGGAGTCGCCACGACCACCGCCTGCGGTCTGTGGGGCTCCCAACGATCGGACGCGGTGGAGGCCCGGCTGCCACAGCTGGCTCGCATCCTGGAGCTGCCAGAGGATCGATTCAAAGCCGCCGTGTCCGTGACCGAGTGCAAGCCGGGCGATGCTGTGGCCAAGGCGGGCGATCGCCTGACCTGCCTGTACTTTGTGCTGCGGGGCCGGCTGTGGCAGCGGGTGGGAGCCAAGCCCATATCGGTGAGCACTTCTTGGGGGGGGGGTCGCTTCACGAATTCACAGTCGGGATTTCTGATTAAGGATCAATACCTAAATGATGGGATCTCTGATTATGGATTAATACCTGGATTATGGGATCTCTGATTAAGGATTAATACCTGGATGATGGGATCTCTGGTTAGGATTAATACCTGGATGATGGGATCTCTGGTTAGGGATTAATACCTGGATGATGGGATCTCTGGTTAGGGATTAATACCTGGATTATGGGATCTCTGGTTAGGGATTAATACCTGGATTATGGGATCTCTGGTTAGGGATTAATACCTGGATTATGGGATCTCTGATTATGGATTAATACCTGGATTATGGGATCTCTGATTATGGATTAATACCTGGATTATGGGATTTCTGATTAAGGATCAATACCTGAATTATGGGATCTCTGGTTAGGGATTAATACCTGGATTATGGGATCTTTGATTAAGGATCAATACCTGGTAGATGTAATCTCTGATTAGAGTTTAAAATACCTGGATGATGGGATCTCTGATTAGAGATTACTACCTGGATGATAGCATAATTTAATTAACTAACTGACTAACAATCATCCA
>NIVC01002783.1:92500-96221 GCA_002269645.1 Macrostomum lignano
GTCCTAGTTTAGTTTTTAAAAAATTCAGACTATTTTAGAACTTGATGACTGAATTGCTTTTTTCGTTTCACACTTTCATTTTGATAAATATAAAAGTTATTTTTGGCTTTCAAGCTGTTTTAGTTTGTATTATGTATTTTCTTTACTTAAATTCACAATGACGGATGCAGTTGCTATGTCAATGGCCTGAGCTGTTGTTGTTGAGCAGGTCAGCCAGTGCCTCATGTTCTGGATGTAGTTGCTATGTCTATGGCCTGAACTGTTGTTGTTGAGCAGGTCAGCCAGTGCCTCATGTTCTGGATGCAGTTGCTATGTCTATGGCCTGAACTGTTGTTGTTGAGCAGGTCAGCTAGTGCCTCATGTTCTGGATGTAGTTGCTATGTCTATGGCCTGAACTGTTGTTGTTGAGCAGGTCAGCTAGTGCCTCATGGTCTGGATGCAGTTGCTATGTCTATGGCCTGAACTGTTGTTGTTGAGCAGGTCAGCTAGTGCCTCATGGTCTGGATGCAGTTGCTATGTCTATGGCCTGAACTGTTGTTGTTGAGCAGGTCAGCCAGTGCCTCATGGTCTGGATGTAGTTGCTATGTCTATGGCCTGAACTGTTGTTGTTGAGCAGGTCAGCCAGTGCCTCATGGTCTGGATGTAGTTGCTATGTCTATGGCCTGAACTGTTTAAAATGTTAGTTATACGAGCTAAGTCGTGCACATTGGTAGATTTGGTAGGCAAAACCACAGTATATTAAAAATTGTATTACATAATTTTCACTCTTAAGTTTTTTTCATAAAACTGCATGATGCCAGCAAAATTTGGTTAAGCAACAATTGTTTCACTTTTTCGCGCTCAACGCGAAAATGTCCATCAAGGACGCTCATTTGCAGCGGCTTAGCGTCGCCCTCAAAGAGATCCAGTGCATCTGCACCGAGAGCATCGCTCTAACCAGCGACAATCCCTGCGTGCAAAAAGTCTGTCACTGTCTAGATCGAGTATTTCTTGACGGCCTAAGGACACCGTCGCGCGGCTACTGGGACCTGCTTGTGGAGCTCAGCCATAAAGATGTTATTCGGGAGATTAAAGCCAGCAGGTAACTCTAGCTTAAAGCCCTTTGCCTTCCAATATTCTCCTGCATTGAGGCCACACCTCTCTACCACTCAATGTACACACAATTTTCCGCCCTCACCCACACCTCTCTACCCCTCAATGTACACACAATTTTCCGCCCTCACCCACACCTCTCTACCCTCAATGTACACACAATTTTCCGCCCTGGCCCACACCTCTCTACCCCTCAATGTACACACAATTTTCCGCCCTGGCCCACACCTCTCTACCCCTCAATGTACACACAATTTTCCGCCCTGGCCCACACCTCTCTACCCCTCAATGTACACACAATTTTCCTCCCTCGCCCACACCTCTCTACCCCTCAATGTACACACAATCTTCCGCCCTCGCCCACACTTCTCTACCCCTCAATGTACACACAATTTTCCGCCCTCGCCCACACCTCTCTACCCCTCAATGTACACACACAATGTACACACCTCACAGCTTATAATATCCATTCTACGCTTATATTCCTCAGTTTGCACGTATGCACAGTCAGGCTCATGCCTCAGCAGTGTACCCGTTCAATCCCTTATCTTTGCCCAGGTACCTCCTAACCAATCACGGCAGAGCTCGCGCCTGGCTGTTCCGGCTCTCAGCGAGTCTCTACTCGAGTCCTATCTGGCCAGCCTTGCCGGCGATGTCCCCCTGCTACGCAAATTCTACGAGCCGCACGCCCTGCTGGCCAATGCCAACAGAACCCGCCTATTGCAGACCCTGCTGGCCGGCCTGGAGCACTGCGACCTGTCCTGCGTGTCCTGGGCCACCGTCACCTTCTTGGACGTCGGCTGTCAGGACCCGGCCCGGCGCGATCGGCACCGCGGCGACACCGAGTCCGGCTCGTCTGGCTCACTCTCCGCTCTGCCTGACCCAGCCGAGGCCAACAGCCATCCGCAGGCGTCGTCAACTGGCTCCTCTCAGGATCAACAGCCGCCGTCATCGTCTCGATCTTCGTCAACAATGCCTCCGACTGACGAGCAGCCGGACGAGCCGCCGCAGCAGCAGGACCTGTCGTCCGATTTCAACAGCATCGCGATGTCGCAGGAAGACAGTCTGGTTGTTGAGCGCAAGCTGACGCATCGCCAGAAACAGCAGCAGGCAGCCAACGGTGGCTCGTCATCCAACTATTATCGGCTGGCGCTGGCGGACTCCGACGACGATGCCGACTGTTTTCCCGTTGCCGCTGGCCTGCTAGCCGACAATCACAACCAGCTGCAGCGGCTCGATAGCGATGAACCTGACAGCTTACCTGACAGCCAACCTGACAGCCAACCTGCGCCCCCTGCTGCTGCTGAGCCTGTCAAACTGAATGGCGATGTTCGATCGTCCAGAAATCGGCAACAACAGCAGCGACATCCTCGACCGTCTCTTCCGCTGCCAATGTCGATGCCGTTGTCCATGTCGGCGGCGGCGGCGTCGGGCAACCAACTCTCGCGGTCCGGCCAGCAGCAGCCCGCCAGTTTGGCCAGGTCGCTGGCCGACGAACTACAAGAGGCCGAAGCGGCTTTGCGAGCTGATGAGGATGAGGATGCTGATGCGGATGCGGATGCTGATGCGGATGCAGATGCGGATGCTGATGTGTACACATATTCAGATGAAGCGAATGCCTATACGGATGCAGATGCGGATGCGGATGCGGATGCGGATGCGGATGCGGATGCAGCCAGTGCCAAAGCTAAAACGGATGCTGACACTGACGCTGATGAATCTTTGTCGGACGATTCAGTGACATCAGATGCGCCAAATCCTTTTGAACCGGCGGCTCTCTCTAGCGACTACGCGTTGCCGTTGCGTCAGGTTCAGGACACGTTGGGCGATGCGACACTCAGCGCAGCTTATAGAGCTCTGTGGTGGCGAGGCGACGCCTGGGCGGCCTGCCTGCTGTGCCTGTCGCCTGGCCGGGTTAGACTGGTGTCTTCCGGTTCTCTGTCCAGGTGCGGAGTCTGCTTCTGTCACCTTTGTTTTCATTGTTGATTGTTAACAGTTTTTACGTGTAATCAACTTGTAGTACATTTGGGACTGTAGGATTTCAAGGAGGTGGTGCAGCGGGGGATTCCGGAGGGTTGAGGACCTGGCAGCGGAGGAATCCGGAGGGTTGAGGGCCTGGCAGCGGGGGATTCCGGAGGGTTGAGGGCCTGGCAGCGGGGATTCCGGAGGGTTGAGGGTCTGGCAGCGGGGGATTCCGGAGGGTTGAGGGCCTGGCAGCGGAGGATTCCGGAGGGTTGGCGTGTCAGTATTACTCTAAATATTACAGCAGTAGATCACGGATAACTCGCATACTCTACTAAAAGTAGTAGAATTCCATCCGCATTAACGCAGGCTGTGCGAATGGCGGCCGGATTCGCTCGATCACGTGTGCCAGAGCGTCCAGGGCACCTGCTTCACCTGGTCGGCGTGGTCCGCTCCGCCCGCCATTTGTCGCCTGCGTCGACCAGTCGATCGGCGAATCGGCGACCCGCGACTTGCGCGCTGCCTGCCAACTGTGCCGCTGTTCCGCGGCTCGCCCTGCCAAGACGTCGGCCTGGGCAAATGGCTGCGCGCCGAGGCGTCCAATTTGTCTGGCGCGCCGATGCACTACGCGCTAACTACGCACGAGGTGCTGCTCGACGCCCGGCTG